>CAAKHF010024563.1:253678-407922 GCA_901007745.1 Hippocampus kuda
CCGAGCCCGACCGGGAAGGAATTGCCCGCAGCAGCACCCGGTACAGCCCCGAAACCGGCGAAGGGGCGAGACGCACTCGGCGCCCCGCCCCCCCGTGACTGCCCTGCCGGCTGTTGACCAACGAGCGCCCGCCGCAACCCCGTCAGGCCGTTGACCAGCGAGCGCCCGCTACGACCCCGTCAGGCCGTTGACGAACAAGCGCCCGCTGCAACCCCGTCAGGCCGTTGACCAGCAAGCGCCCGCTGCAACCCCGTCAGGCCGTTGACCAGCGAGCGCCCGCTGCAACCCCGTCAGGCCGTTGACCAGCGAGCGCCCGCTGCAACCCCGTCAGGGGTTGCGCCAGTAAACATCTGAGAGGCTGGTCCCCAGCCTCTCAGAAGGTCCAGCCGAGCCCGAGAATCACGCGATGGTCGTCGCGCTGGGCTCCCACGGCGGGCGTGTTGTCGTAATCGAACACGTACTGGATCTGGGCGAACATGTTCTCGCTGACCTTGGCCATCACGCGGCTGTCGAGACGGCCGTAGAAGTCCTCGGGATCCTCGAGGGACGGGAAGGCTTCCAGGTCCTGCTCGAACCGGACCTGCTCGTTGATCTGGTTCCAGTACGCGTAGGCGAGGCGGGCGGCCAGGTAGTCCTTGCCCTCGTCGTCATCGTCGATGGGCGGGGTGAGCTCGCTCGTGTCGAACTCTTCGTTGAAGTAGACCAGGCCGGCCTCGCCGTCGAGGCCCATGGTCTCTTCGTCGTAGAACACGTAACCCACGCCGACACCCGCGTACCAGCGCAGGTCCAGGTTGGCCAACTCGTCCGCCTCGATGCCGAACAGACCGTTGTAGTACAGCCGCTCGGTGGCGAAGTAGTCGTACTTGTAGCTGCCGCCGATCCGGCGCTGGGTGATCTCGGACTCTCCGTCGGAGTTCTCCTGCTCGGCGTAGTTCCACCAGGCCTTCAGGGTGTGGCGGTAGTCGTCTTCGCGGTAGCTCGCGTCGGCCGCGGCGGACAGGGTGGTGATCTCCGAGTTGCCCCCCACCCAGGTCGCGCCGACGTTCACGCTGCCGGTCCAGACGCCCATGGGTTCCTCGTCCTGGACGAGGGGGGTCACCACGCGATCGGTGTCGACGGGACCGGGAGTGGTCGGGCCGGGCGCGGCACCGGCCGCCAGAGACGTGAGAAGGAGATGGCTGATCATCTTGGAGTGCGGTGAGGGACTCGGACCGGCAGGGAGGGGACGAGACCGCGGAGGGCCTCGCCGGTGGTGGCACGTCCCGTGGGGCAGGGCCGGTCACTGGATGGAATCGAACTCGGTGGAATCGAACTCGGTGGAGGCGGGTGGCGCGGGCCGAAGGGGTGGGGACCCTTCCGCGGCACCGCCGCGGCCGGAATTCTCGACCGCGCCCGAGACCGGATCCAGAAGACCCTCCCCAATTCTCCCGGGACGCCGCCCGGGGTCCGGCGGAAGGTACGGGGTCCCGTCGGGCCCGCTCATGACGATCCCGACAGGCAGGCCGCGCGGGCCGGGGCGGAGGCCCGGAATCAGAAGCGGTAGCCCTTGGGGACCACGACGATCCCCGATTCGGTGACCGTGAAGCGCTCCCGGTCCCGCTCGAGGTCGACCCCCACCTGCTCCCCCGGGGGAATCTCGACCCACTTGTCGACGATCGCCCGGCGCACCGTGGCGCCGGCGCCGACCTCGACCCCGTTCATCAGGATGGCCCCGTCGAGCTCGGCGTGATCCCCGACGAGGACCCGGTTCGAGAGCAGCGACCGGCGGACCTTGGCCCCGCTGACGACCACGCCGGGGCACAGCAGCGAATCGACGACCTCGGCCCGGCGCCCGCCGTCCTCGTCGAAGACCGTCTTGGCCGGCGGGTCGTTGTGCCACAGGGTGTAGGTCGGCCAGCGACGGTCGTAGAGGTTGAACTCGGGCGAGACGCTGCAGAGGTCCAGGTTGGCCTCGTAGTAGGAGTCGATCGTGCCCACGTCGCGCCAATAGGGGGCCTTGCCCCCCTCCAGGTCGACGAAGCGGTGGGCGTAGACCGCCGACTCGCCGATCATCTTCGGGATGACGTCGTGCCCGAAGTCGTGCTTGGAGTCCGCCCCCAGCTCGGCGTCCTGGCGCAGGCGCCGCAGGAGCTCCTCGGTCTCGAACACGTAGATGCCCATCGATCCCAGGCAATAGCCGGGGTGTCCGGGGATCTCCGGCCCCCGCGGGGGCTTCTCCTGGAAGGACAGTACCCGGCCGGACAGGTCGGTCTCGAACACCCCGAAGCGGCTGGAGTCCTCCACGGGCACCTTGACGGCGCCGATGGTCAGGGCCGCCCCCCGCTCGACGTGCTCCTGGAGCATCCGGCCGTAGTCCATCTTGTAGATGTGATCGCCGGAGAGGATCAGGACGTGGCGCGGGGCCTCGCCGGTGATCATGTCGAGATTGTGATAGATGGCGTCGGCCGTCCCCTGGTACCACCTGCCCTCCAACATGTGGTGGGGGGGACTCACGCTGATGAAGTGCTCCAGCCGGCGGGGCAGGAAGTTCCAGCCGAACCGGATGTGATCCTCGAGCGAACGCGCCACGTATTGGGTCAGGACGTAGATCCGCCGCAGCCCCGAGTGAATGCAGTTCGAGAGCGTGAAGTCGATGATCCGATATGCCCCGCCGAAGGGCACCGCCGGCTTGGCCCTCTGCTCGGTCAACGGCAGCAGCCGATTCCCCTTCCCCCCCGCCAGGATCAGGGTGAGAGTGTCCTTCAGCTCCTGGGTGAGGTTCTGCTGCATGTTCATGCTGAGCCGCTTCCGGTTTTCGCGCCGGCTAGAGGATACCGGCCAGGCGCCGTGTGCCGAAGGAGTGGAGCGCCGGCTCCGGGCAGAAAGCGGCCCTGCGCGGGAGCTCCGCCCCGCTCGGGGGTCTACTCTCATGCGCCCGAAGCGACCGCTCCTGCACCCGTGACGAATCCCCCGCTCCGCACACGCCAGTCCCCCGCCACCGGCGGAGGACCGCGCGAGACCCCCGGCCTGGTCCTCTCCGGCTCCGCGTGCGCCGAGGCCGCCGGCTGCGAATGGCTGTTGGCCGACGGCCACGGCGGCTACAGCCTGGGCACCCTCCAGGGGCAGCCGACGAGGCGCTACCACGGCCTCCTGGTCGCCGCCTTGCCGCCGACCCAGCGGCGCTACGTGCTGCTCGGGACCCTCGAGGAGACCCTGGCGCTCCCGGGGGGCGCGGACGGATCCGCGCGGGAGCGGGTGGTCGGTCGCGACTCCGCGGTCGAGCTGGTGGGCTTCCGCCTGCGGCCCTGGCCCACCTGGCACTACGAGCTCGCGGGGTGCCGCCTGCGCCGCGAGATCCTGCGGGAAGAGCCGAGCGCCGGGCCCGCCCCCGGGGTGCTCGTGCGCTGGGTCGTGGAACGCGCGGAGACCACCATCGAGCTGCGCTTGGCCCCCTTCTTCCCGTACCGCGAGGCGGATGACCTCACCTTCGCCAACGCGGCCCTGCTGGAAGAGACCCGCGCCCTGGCCCCCCGGGGTTGGGCCGGCCGCCGGGGGGTGCAGCCCTACGCCGCGCTGCCGACCACCGAGTTGGCCTTCTGGGGATCGGGATCCACTCCGGACGGGGAAGCGCGTTGGACCGCCGGTCCGCGCTGGACCCGCGGAGTCGAGCTCTCGATCGACCTGGAGCGCGGCTACGGCGGCCACGAGGACCACTTCTCGCCGGGGACCGTGGACGCCACGCTCGCGGCCGGGGAAGAGCTCCTGTTCTACGCCGGAGCGGTGCTGGAGGAGTCCGAGGGGGAGCCCCCTGCGAACTCGACCCCCGCGGAGACCTGGCGCGCCGCGGCCGCCGCACAACAGGCCCGCTGGGACGCGTCCTGCTCCGGCCGCACCCTGTCCCGGGCGCTCCATTGGCGGGCGGCCGACGACTTCCTGTTCCGCTCCCCCCTGCGCTCCGAGCGCGCCGGGGACCCGACCGGTCGCACCGGGATCCTGGCCGGCTTCCCGTGGTTCGGGGAATGGGGCCGCGACGTGTTCCTGTCCCTGCCGGGCCTGACCCTGGCGCGGGGCGAGCTCGCGCCCTGTGCGGAGGTCCTGCGCGGCGCGCTGCCGTTCCTGCGGGGCGGCCTGCTGCCGAACATCTACGGCGCGACCCCGGACGAGAGCCACTACGGATCGGTGGACGCGTCCCTGTGGTTCGCGCGCGCGGTGCGCCTGTACCGCCAAGCCGGCGGGGACCCGGCCCTGTGCCGCGGACCCCTCCACGCCGCCCTCGGAGCGATCCATGGGGCCTATGCCAGCGGGACGGCCCTCGGGATCCGGGGGGACGAGGGGGGCCTCTTGTTCGCCGGCGGTCCCGACCTGAACCCCACCTGGATGGACGCCCAGGCCTCGGACGGGCCGGTGACCCCCCGCGCCGGTTGTCCGGTGGAGATCGCGGCCCTGTGGATCCTGCTGTTGACCGAGTTGGCGGAGCTGACCCCCGAGGGGTCCCGGCGCCGGGAGCTCGAGGCCGCCGCGAGCCGGGCGGCGCAGACCTTCCGGACGCGCTTCTGGTCCGACGACCGCGGCCTCCTGGCGGACCTCTGGACCCCGGAGGGCACGGACTTCGCGTTGCGCCCGAACATGGTGCTCGCGGCGGCCCTGGACACCACCCCGCTGACGGGCCCCGAGCGCACGCGTCTCCTGGCCCACGTCGACGCGGAGCTCCTGACCGACCGTGGACTGCGGACCCTGTCCTCCGCCCACCCGGCCTACTGCCCGCGCTACGGCGGTGGACCCGAGGAACGCGATCGCGCCTACCACCAGGGCACGGTCTGGCCCTGGCTGATCGGGGCCTACGTCGAGTTGTCCCTCGTGACCCGCGGCGCGGGGCCGGCCGAGCGCCAGCGCCTGGAAGAGCTGTTGGCACCCCTCGACGACGAACTGTCCCGGGCCGGGCTCGGCCACGTGTCGGAGGTCTTCGACGGCGATGCGCCGCGACGACCCGGCGGGACCATGGCCCAGGCCTGGAACACCGCCGAGCTCCTGCGCGCCCACGCGCTCCTCGCCGAGCCACCCCCGCGGAGATGAACGCGCGCACGGCGGACAGGCGGACGACGGCCGGCGACTCCGGAGGTGTCCGGCGCGTGCTGGTCCTCTCCCACGAGGACCCGCGGGCTCCCCGTGGGGGCTTGGGGGTGGCCGTCGAGGAGTTGCGGACAGGCTTCGAGGAGTTGGGGGCCGAGGTCACCCTGGTCACCGGCGCGAACTCCGGCGGGCCGGGGACCGACCCCGGCTGGAGGACCCACGGAGCCCGGGAGCCGGCCCTCGACCCCTACGCCCTGCCGGTCCCGGCCCAACGGGAACCGGCCCTCGCGGACTTCGCCGGCCGGGCCCTCGCCGCGGCCACGGTCACCCGTCCCGACGCGGTGCACGCCCACGACTGGCTGGCCCTCGAGGCGGCGTTGCGGATCCGGGAGGCCACCGGGGTACGGGTCGTGGCCCACGTCCATTCGACCGAATGGGATCGCACCCTCGGACGGGTGGACCCGTGGATCGTCGAGCGCGAGGGGGCGGGCCTGCGGGCCGCCGACCGGGTCCTGTGCGTCAGCGCCCGCACGCGCGCGTTGGTCCTCCACCACCACGGCGCCGACCCCGCCCGCACCGCGGTCGTTCACCCGGGCGTCCCGCGCCTCAGGGTCACCCCCGCGCCGCGGCCGGCCGCGGGTCCCCCCCAGGTGCTGTTCCTGGGTCGCTTCGTGCCCCAGAAGGGGGTCGAGGTGTTCCTGCGGACCGCCCGGCGCGTGCGGCACGTCCTGCCGCGCACCCGCTTCCTGTTGGCCGGCACGGGGCCTGGCCTGGAGACCGCCGTCGAGCGCGCGGTCGAGCTGGGCCTCGGCCCGGCGGCGCGCTTCACCGGGCACCTGCGGCGGGAGGACGTGGCCCGGATCCTCGCGCGGGCCGCGGTCCTGTTGGTCCCGTCCCTGGCGGAGCCCTACGGCCTGGTCGCCCTGGAGGCGGCCCGGGCGGGGGTCCCGGTGGTCGCCACCGGAACCTGTGGCTTCCTCGAGGTGCTGCCGGCCTTCGAGGCCTTCGACCCCCTGGACACCGAAGGAGCGGCGGCAGGGGTCATCGCCGCGTTGCAGGAACCGGCGCGCGTGCGACAATGGGAGACCCGCGCGCGACAGGCCCTGGCGCGCCTGTCCCCCACCCCCTCCGCGGCGCGCGTTCTGGCCGAGGTCCTGGGAACCCCCCCGGCGGCGAGCGCCCCCCGGGAGGACTCCTCCAACCCCCTTTGCCTGGCCCCGCAGCCGTGATCCGGCCCTGACCGTGACCTCGATCGTCTTCTACTTCCAGGTGCATCAACCCTATCGGGTCGCGCGCATGGGGCACCTGGATGTGGGCCTCGGGGAACGGCCGTTCGATGACGGCTTGAACGAGGCCGTGGTGAAGCGCGTGGCCGAGCGCTGCTACCTCCCGATGAACGCGCTCCTGCTCGAGCTGGTGGAGGCCCACGACGGCGCCTTCCGCTGCTCGTTCTCGTTGTCCGGCACGGTGCTCCGCCAACTGGAGGAGTGGGCCCCCGCGGCCCTCGACAGCTTCGTCGACCTGGCCCGCACCGGGGCGGTCGAGTTCCTGGCGGAGACCGGGTACCACAGCCTGGCGGCCCTGACGGACGCGACCGAGTTCGGCGCCCAGGTGAACGCCCACGCCGAACGCATCGAGGATCTGTTCGGCGCGCGGCCGACGACCTTCCGCGACACGGAGCTGATCTTCGACGACGGGATCGCGAAGATGGTCGAAGACCTGGGCTTCGAGGTCCTGCTCGGCGAAGGGGCCGACCGGCTGCTGCGCGGGGCCAGCCCGCGCCTGGTCCGGCGCCCACGGGGTTGCGAGCGGTTGCGCCTTTTGCTGCGGGACTATCCCTTCAGCGACGACCTGGCCTTCCGCTTCAGCAACCGGGATTGGGAGTGCTATCCCCTGATGGCGGATACCTACGCGGACTGGCTCCACCGCTCGGTGCCCCGGGGGCACGACGCCCTGCACCCGTTCATCGGGCTGTTCATGGACTACGAGACCTTCGGCGAGCACCAGTGGGCCGAAACCGGGATCTTCGACTTCATGCGGGCCTTTCCACCCCTTCTGCTGGAGGACTCGCGGTTCGACTTCAGCACCCCGGCCGAGGTGGCGAAGAGAGTCCCACCGACCGAAACGATTTCCGCCCCCGACCCCGTGTCCTGGGCGGACGCCGAGCGCGACGTCAGCGCCTGGCTCGGGAACCCGATGCAGCGTGAGGCCCACGGAGCCCTCTACGCCCTGCTCCCCCGGGCCCTCGAGGCCGCGCAGGCGGGCAGCCCGGACCTGCTCGAGGACTGGCGGCGCCTGTCGACCTCGGACCACGTCTACTACATGAGCACCAAGCACCTCTCCGATCAGGACGTGCACGAATACTTCAGCCCCTACGAGTCGCCCCATCAGGCGTACCTGTACTTCACGAACGTCCTCGACGACCTCGCCCTGCGCCTCGACACGCTGCTCGACCCACCTCCCTCCGGCGGGAAGCCGCCGACGACCGGAGACCCGCAGCCCGAGAACACCCCAGCGACACACCAGCGCGCGCCGAAGAAGAAGGCCGCCCGATGAACACCACCCACGACTCCTCCAGCTCCCCGGCCACCAAGGGCCCCAAGACACCCAAGACCCCCCTGCTCTTCGAGGTCTCTTGGGAGGTCGCGAACAAGGTCGGCGGCATCCACACCGTGCTCTCGACCAAGGCCCGCTCGATGGTCGAGGCCCTCGGAGACAACTACATCCTGATCGGTCCGTGGCTGTTGACCCAGGAGGACCGGAGCATCCCCTTCGACGAGGAACCCGGCTGCGAGAGCCTCGTGGAGGCCTGCCGCGCCCTGGGGGTCCCGGTCAAGGTCGGTCGCTGGCGGATCCCCTCGAGCCCGCGCACCCTGCTGGTGGAGTTCTCGAAGCTGTACGACCGCAAGGACGACATCCTGGCGGAGCTGTGGGAGGACTTCGGCGTCGACTCCCTCGCGGGCGAATGGGACTACGTCGAGCCGGTCCTGTTCGGGTACGCGGTCGGGCTGGTCGTCGAGCGTTGGCTGGAGGAGTTCGCGGTCCCCACCTCGCGTCGGGCCGTGATCCACGCCCACGAGTGGATGACCGGCGCCTCGTTGCTGTACACGAAGAAGCACCTGCCCAGCGTCGGCACCGTCTTCACGACCCACGCGACGATGTTGGGCCGCGCCCTGTCCTCCCTGGGTCATTCCCCCGAGGACGGGCTGGGGGGCAAGACCCCCGAGCAACTCGCCGAGGAGAACGGCGTCGTGGCCAAGCACTCCCTCGAGGGCATCTGTGCCCGGGAGGCGGACGCCTTCACGACGGTCAGCGAGATCACCGCCCGCGAGGCCGAGCTGCTCCACCGCCGCGCCCCGTCGCCGTTGACCCCCAACGGGATCGACCTCACGGTGATCGACGAGTTGGTGGGCGACACCGAGCGCAGCGCCGTGCGCGTGGCCCTGACGCGGTTGACGTCGACCTTCCTCGGCGAAGACGTGAACGACGCGGCCTTCGCCTGCATCTCGGGTCGGTACGAGTTCCACAACAAGGGCATCGACCTGACCCTCGACGCGCTCGCGCGCATCGAGGGCGAGAGCGGGCGCCGCCTGGTCCTGTTCGTGCTGGTGCCGGCCGGGAACTCGGGGATGTGCAGCGAACTGCGCGAGCGCCTCGAAGGCACCGCGGACGTCGAGGGCCCGATCGGCATCTCGACCCACAACCTGCACAGCGAGGAGGACGACCCGGTCCACCGGCGCTGCGCCGAGCTCGGCCTGGCCAACGCCCCGGGCTCGCGGATCAAGGTCGTGCAGGTGCCGATCTATCTCGACCCCGAAGACGGGTTCCTGAACCACTCCTACGAGGCCGTGCTGCGGGCGATGGACCTCTCGGCGTTCCCCTCGTACTACGAGCCCTGGGGCTACACCCCCCAGGAGAGCCTGGCGGTCGGGGTACCGACGGTGACCTCGGACTACGCCGGCTTCGGGCGCTGGGCCCAGGGGGAGGGGCTCGGCCGCGGCGACGGCGTGTTCGTCCTCGAGCGGGTGAAGAAGCAGTACGAGGAGGCCGTCGGCGATATGGCGGCGGAGCTGGAGCGCTTCCTGGCCTCCGACGTCGACGCGCAGCTCCTGCGGGAGCGCTGCCGCGCGGCCGCGGACCGGGCCTCCTGGCGCGATCTCGGCGCGAACTACCACACCGCCCACGCCCAGGCCCTGGCCTGCGTCCAGACCCGTCTCGAACAGGGTGTCCCCCAGTTGCGCAAACCCCGCAAGGTCGTCGCCGTCGAGCGCTCGGACGACACCAAACGCCCTCACCTGGTCCGCTTCGACGTGTCCGCGACGCTTCCGGCGGCGCTGAACGGCCTCGAGGCCCTGGCCCGCAACCCCTGGTGGTCCTGGGATCCCGAGGGGGCCAGCCTGTTCGAGGAGATCTCCCCGCGCCAGTGGGCCGCCTGCGAACACGACGCGGTGCGCTTCCTGCAACAGGTGTACCCCGAGGACATCCAGGCCAAGGCCAAGGACGAGTCCTTCCTCGCCAAGGTCGAGCGCGTCCTGGCACGCTTCGAACGGGAACGCGCCGAGCCGCAGAACGACGGCGCCTGGACCCAGGGCCGCGACTGCGAGGGCTCCATCAGCGCCGAGCACCCCGTGGCCTACTTCAGCGCCGAGTTCGGCGTCCACGAATCCCTGCGCATCTACAGCGGGGGCCTGGGGGTCCTGGCCGGCGACCACCTCAAGGCCGCCAGTGACATGAACCTGCCCCTGATCGGGGTCGGTCTGTTCTATTCCCACGGGTACATGGGCCAGCACCTGTCCCCCACCGGAGAGCAGGTCGCGGAAGACGTCCTCAACGACCCCCAGCGCCTGGGTCTCGAACTGGTCAAGGAGGCCGACGGCACGCCCCTGGAGGTCGTCGTGCCCCTGCCGGGACGGGACCTGTCCCTGCGGGCCTGGCGCTACGACGTCGGGCGCATCCCCCTGTACCTCTTGGACGCGGGGATCGACGGGAACAGCGCCGAGGACCGTGAGATCACGCGCAACCTCTACGGGGGCGACGGGGAGACGCGGCTCCTCCAGGAGATCGTGCTCGGTCGCGGCGGCGTGCGGCTGCTGCGCCGCATGGGCATCCAGCCGTCGGTCTGGCACATGAACGAGGGCCATGCCGCGTTCCTGACCCTCGAGCGCGTCGGCCAGCTCGCCCACAAGGAGGGCCTGACCTTCGACACGGCCCGGGAGCTCGTGCGGGCGACGACCCTGTTCACGACCCACACGCCGGTGCCCGCCGGTCACGACCGCTTCGGCGAGGACCTGATGCGGCGCTACTTCTCCGATGCGGCGGAGTGGGTCGGGGTCCCCTGGGAGCGCTTCCTGTCCTTCGGTCAGCCCCCCGAGCAGGGCGGCTCCGAGTTCAACATGACCCACCTGGCCCTGCACTTCTCCTCCTGGGTGAACGGGGTCAGCCAGATGCACGCCGACGTCTCGCGGGAGCTCCTGTCGGCCTACTGGCCGCGGCTGTTGACCGAGGAGGTGCCCCTGAACGGCGTCACGAACGGGATTCACCTGGGCACCTGGACCGCGCCGGAGATCACGCGCGTGCTCGGGGTCGAGGACCGGGCCGTGCGCGGCGAGGACTTCCAGGCCCCCCTGAAGAAGAGCAAGCGGCGCGAGCTGTGGGCCGTGCGGCAGGAGCTCAAGGCGCGCCTGTTGGAGGCCGCGCGGTGCTCGGTGCGCGAGCGGCTCGTCGGCCGCAACGAGAGCCCGCGGGTGCTCGAGGCCCTGGACGCCGGGCTGTCGGACGAGCGCGCGCTGGTCATCGGCTTCGCGCGGCGCTTCGCCCCGTACAAGCGCGCGCACCTGATGTTCCAGGACGTGGAGCGCCTGGCGCGCATCCTGAACGCGACCGAGCGTCCGGTGCGGATCCTGGTGGCCGGCAAGGCGCACCCCCGTGACGGGCGCGGACAGGAGATCCTCCAGCAGGTGTTCCAACGCTCCCGCGAGGACTCCCTGCTGGGCAAGATCGTGTTCCTGGAGGACTACGACATCGCCCTCGCGCGCCACCTCGTGCGCGGGGTCGACGTCTGGCTGAACAACCCGACGCGCAAGTTGGAAGCCAGCGGCACCTCGGGCATGAAGGTCTGTGCCAACGGGGGCCTCAACCTCTCGGTCGCGGACGGATGGTGGCCCGAGGCCTTCGACGGGCAGAACGGCTGGCGCATCGGCGACGGCCGCGTCTACGAGGACCAGGCGCTCCAGGACCAGTTGGACGCGGCGGCGCTCTACACGCTGCTCGAGGAGGAGCTCGTCCCGCTCTACTTCCAACGCGGGGCCGACGGGGTCCCGGATGGCTGGATGGAGCGCGTCGAGCACTGCCTGCGGACCATCCCCCACGTGTTCGACACGGCCCGCATGGTCGGCGAGTACCTCGAGCGCGCATACCTGCCCCTGGGCCGCGCGTTCACGTCCCTGTCCCCGGGCAACCGTAAGGAGGTCAAGGCCCGGGCGGCGGAGAAGCGGCGCCTGAAGGAGGGCTTCGAGGCCATGCGCGTGCTGAAGGCCCAGGTCTCCGACCTGTCCCGCCTGCAGGTGGGCGAACGCCTCGAAGCGCGCCTGGAGGTGGACCTGGGCAGCCTCGCGCCCGCGGACGTCGTGGCCGAGATCGTGCTCGGTCCGGCCGACGAGAACGGCAACCTGTACAACGTCGTGGTCTCCGAGCTGGAGCACGCGGGCCCGGTCGACGGCGGGGCCCAGGCCTTCTCCGGGAAGCACACCCTGCAGCGCTCCGGGGGCTACGCCTACGGCCTGCGGGTCCGCCCCCGGGCCGGCGACGAGGTCTCTTCGGTCCTGCGGCAGCTGGCCATCTGGGCCTGAGGGCGTCGCGCTGCGGCCGGGGGCGCGGCCCCCGGCCGGAGGAGCACCCGGTCACCGGGGGCCCCTCCCGAAGGACTCTTCAGAGGGTGATGTGGCCACCCCCGAGGTCGGCGTCACAGCACACCCACATGCCGTTCATGGCCTTGACGGTCAGCTTGGAGTGCCAGTCCACCTCGGAGCCGGGCAGCTCGTTGCCGCCCACGCAGACCGACTCGGTGAAGTTGATGCACTGGGTGACCTCCGTGCCGTCCGGGATACCGGCGCCGGGGGCGCGGATGCCGGGGGTGTCGATCGACGAGACCTCCCCGTTGGAGTCGGGGTTGTTGAGCTCGTCGTTGTCGTGGGAGTCGTCGTCCACGTCGTCATCGGAGCTGATCAGCATCCCGTCGCGATACGTGCGGTTGGAGCGGGTCCGCTTGATGTCGACGTAGGTCTGCGGCGTGACCCCGCAGACGGTGTACTTGATCTCGACGTTGTTGCTCTTCGCCCCCGGGGCGCTGGTCCCGGTCTGGCCCTCGCCCAGGGGGATCCCGCAGGGGTGGACCACGTAGCCCTTCTTCGAGTTGCCGCTCGTGCAGATCATGTCGCACTTCACCTCGGCCACCAGCACGGCGTCATCCAGGATGTCGACGACGCCATCCACCTGGGTGACGGTCATGTTCAGGACGCCGGTCTGCCCCCCCTGGACCTTCAGGGTGTAGGTGCCCCCGTTCGAGCCCCGGAAGCTCGAGTTGCTCAGGAGGACCAGGGACTCGTCGGTGAAGGACACGCTGAAGTCGCTGACCTCGTCGACGGCCTTGAAGACCAGCGTGGCGTTCTTGCCCTCGAACGTGATGGCCTGCCGCTCGACCTCGAAGGCGCTGTCCTTGCCAGGTTCGGCGAAGCAGTCGGCCTCCAGGGCGTGCGCGCCCGAACCCAGGGCGATGCTCGCCGCGCAGAGGGCCGCGAGCGAGAGGCGGCGGCGGGTCGTGTGATCCGGTGCGTGTGTCATGGCTGCGTGTGGTCTCGAAGGGAAACGGAACGGCCCCACACCCTGCGGAGCCCAGGCCCTCCTGTCCGTCCCAGCGGGCCTGCCTGAAAAGGCTCCGAAAACTCGCCCCGCGAGACCGGCCCCGCGGGGTCCCCGGGGCCTCCGACCCCGGCCGTCGATGGCACAGCCGCGAGGGGGGAGGTTATCCTGGGCCCATGCGCTTCTTCTCCGAGCTGCGGCGAATCGGACGCGCGTTCCTGTACCCGATCCTCCCCGAGGAGCGGGCCGCGGCAGCCCGGGCCTGGGAGCGGCTGCCGGAGTCCGCCCGCCTGCCCGACCAGGTGCTGGGGACCGCCAGCGCGGGGTGTGCGGCGACCTATGGGGTCCAGGAGCGTTGCAACCTGTGGTGTAGCGCCTGCTACCTCGCCAAGGAGGCCAACCGCTCGCCGGTGCTCCCGTTCGAGGAGGTGCGCGCCCAACTCGACCAGATCCGCGCCTACCTCGGTCCCTGGGGCAACACCCAGATCACCGCCGGCGAGGTGACCCTGCTGCCCTGCGACGACCTGGTGCGCATCCTGCGGTACTGCCAGGAGGTGCAGCTCTCCCCGATGTTGATGACCAACGGCACGGTCATCCTGGAGGACCCCGGCTACCTGGAGCGGCTGGTCCTGGAGGGGGGCCTGGACAACATGGCGGTGCACGTGGACACGACCCAGGCCGGGCGCGAGGACGGTCCCCGGCGGGACGGGAAGTACGACGGCGACGAGAGCGTGCTGCACCCCCTGCGGGACCGCTACGCCGAGCTGATCCGCGCGACGCGCCGCCGCACCGGCCGGAGCCTGAGCTCCGCCCACACCGTCACGGTGACCGACGAGACCCTCGCCAGCGTACCGGAGGTGATCCGCTGGACCCTGGCCAACGCGGACGCCTTCCGGATGCTGTCGTTCCAACCCACGGCCCAGGTGGGACGCACCGCCGCCAGCAAGATCCGCGGGGGTCGCGAGGCCCTGTGGGAACGGATCTGCGCCGGCCTGGGGGTCGACGCGAATGACAAGCCCTGGCACTTCGGGGATCCGGAGTGCTCGACCGTGGTGATGGCCTTCGTCGTCGACCTGTCCGGCCGCCGGGAGCTCGGCCGCCAGCGGATCGTCGAGGTCGTGCGCAAGGACCGAGCCATCGACCGCTGGTTCTTCCGGCGGCTGATCCACGGGGGCCTGGCCGGTTGGCGACCCGCCGGCGAGGGCCCGGCCCTGGGCACCGCACGGCTGCTGGGACGCCTGGTGCGGCACCCGCTGTTCCTGTTCCAGGCCCTGTTCTTCAGCCTGTACCGGGCCTGGACCGAGCGGGGCCTCCTGCTCCCCCTGGCGGGCGCCCTGCTGCGGGGCCGCCTGCCGCGCGTGCACCCCTTCGCCCTGGTGGTCCATCACTTCATGGACTCCGAGGAGCTGCGCACCGACCGCGGCCGCGAGCGGCTGGAGGCCTGCGCATTCAAGGTGCCGGTGAACGGCGAGATGGTGTCGATGTGCGAGCTGAACGGCACCGACCTCCGCGCGGACCTCAACCGACAGGACCGCGAACGCCTCGGATCGAATCCGGATGACGTCCTGGTCCCCCACGGACCGGCCGCCGACCCGGCGACGACCCCCTCCGCCCCCACCAGCGTCTGATCCGACCCCATGCTGCCGTCCCGCATCCTCGGACTCCTGTTCGTTTGCTTCGTGTCACCGGCCTGCTTCAGCACGGCCGAAGCCCCCGGGCCCCCGCCGGTGGAGGTCCTGAGCGGCTGGGACCGGTTCGAGCACGGGCTCTGGGCCGCGGTCCTGGAGGAGGTCGTCGACCCCCGGGGACGCGTGGACTACGAACGGCTCGTCGCCGCCCCCGGGGACCTGGAGCGCTACGTCTCCCTGATCGCCGCCGTCGGCCCGCGGACCCGCCCGGACCTCTTCCCCAGCGTGGACCACCGCCTGGCCTACCACCTGAACGCGTACAACGCCCTGGTGATGTGGCAGGTGGTCGAGCGCTGGCCGCTCACGTCCGTCGGGGACCAGAAGGCCGACTTCTTCTACTTCACGCGCCTGCCCCTCGACGGGGACGTGATCAGCCTCTACGACCTCGAGAACGACGTCATCCGCGGGGACTACGACGAGCCCCGCATCCACTTCGCCCTGAACTGCGCCAGCGGCGGCTGTCCGCGGCTCCCCCGGGAGCCCTTCCGCGCCGCGGACCTGGAGGCCCAGCTCGCGCGGGAGACGACGCGCTTCCTCGACGACCCGGCCAACCTGCACGTCGCCGGCGGCACGCTGCACGTGTCCGCGATCTTCGACTGGTACGCCGAGGACTTCCGGCCGAGCATCCTGGAGTGGGTCCGTGCCGAACGGCCCGGCCTGGGGCTCCCGGCCGACGCGGAGGTCGAGTTCCTGGACTACGACTGGGACCTCAACGCGCAGCCGGCGAGCACCGCGGACGCCGCGGCCGGCTCCTGACCCGGCGGGTCATGAAGTCCAGACGCGCCTTCCTCCTGGCGGGGCTGACCCTGGCGTTCCTCGTCGCGGGCTTCATCCTGACCCGCTTCCGGGTCCTGACCTCGCCGTTCCGGTACCCCGTGGCCGAGCTGCGGGCCCTGACGAGCTTCCCCTACGACGACTGGACCCGGGTGCTGGAGACCTTCGTCGCGGAGGACGGTCGGGTGGACTACGGGCGGTTGGCCGAGGAGCGCGAGGGCCTGGATCGGTTCGTGGCCCTGCTCGGAGCCGTCGGCCCCTCCTCGCGCCCGGACCTCTTTCGCAGCGAAGCCGAGCAGCTCGCGTTCTACCTGAACGCCTACAACGCGCTGGTCCTGTTCGACGTGCTCGATCACTGGCCCCTGGAATCGCCCCGGGACATCCGCCTGCGGTTCTTCTACACGACGCGCTTCGTCGTCGACGGGCACAAGACCAACCTGTACGAGCTCGAGAACCAGGTCATCCGCGGGGGGTTCGACGAGCCGCGCATCCACTTCGCCCTGAACTGCGCCTCCCTGGGTTGCCCGGTCCTGCCCGGGGTGCCCTTCCTCCCCGAACGCCTCGAGGAGCAGCTCGAACAGGTGACCGACGCGTTCCTGGGGGAGGCGCGCAACGTCACCCTCGAGGGGGACGAGGTCGTGCTCTCGGAGCTGTTCTCCTGGTACGCCGAGGACTTCCCGCCGGACCCCCTGACCTGGGTGCGGGCGCGGAGGCCCGACCTCGACCCGCCGGAATCCGCCACGCTGCGCTATCGACCCTGGGACTGGTCGATCAACGCGGTGCGTCCAGTCCCCTGACCAACCGGCGCAACCCGGGGTCCGAGGGGTAGCGCTCGATCATCAGGCGCAGGCTGCGCTGGTAGTTGGGGTCCGCGGCGGCCCCCTCGGCGACCGGGGCCAGGACCTCCGCCGCGGCCGCCGGAGCGCCGGCCCGGGCGTGGATCCAAGCCAGCTCGATGCGCGCGCTCAGGCGCTCGGGCTCGAGCTCGATCGCCCGCTCGAGATGCAGGCGGGCGTCTTCGGGACGGCCGAGGCGCACGAGCACCTGCCCCACCTGGTTCTCCAGCTTGAACGAGTCGACCAGGCCCAACCGCGAGGCGCGCTCGAGGTGCTCGGCCACCTCCGCGAGGCGCTCCCGGCTCCCGCCTCCGCCGGCCAACTCGAGGAGGCCTGCCTCGCCGGCGCGGGCGTGGTGCTGCACGAGGCCGGTGTGGGCGACCAGCCCGAGCAGCAGCGGCAACGACAACGCGGCCCCGAGGCCCGCGCCGGTCAGCCGCCCCGCGCGCCGCCAGACCACCCCCTGGACCGTCAGGTCGGCCTGGGAGGCGAGCCGCCACAGGGTCAGGGTCCCGAAGGCCATCAGGATCGCGAGGCCCAGGGCGAGCAGGAACGGGACCAGGCCGTAGGCGCCCCGGATCGCCCACAGGGTCGCAGCGAACACCCCCGCGAGGACCAGCTCTTCGCCCCAGGTGAAGTCCCAGCGCGCGTTCTCCTTCGGCGGGCTCAACAGGCGCCCGAGGAACCCGCGCCGCCCCTTGGCCCGCGCGGAGGGATCCCGGCCGAAGCCGAAGGTGAGGGCGTCCTTGGGGCAGGCGCTGACGCAGTCGAGGCACCGCATGCACCCCGCGTCCACCACCTGCCCGAAGCGCGCGACCTCGGCGTGCACGCGCACCGCGCTGGTGCAGACCGCGGTGCAGTGCCCGCAACCCTCGCAGGCGGAGCTGACCCGGATCCGCCCCGGCGCGTGGCGCCCGAGGGCTCCGAACAGGGCCCCGTAGGGACAGGCGTACGTGCAGAAGCCCTTGGCCCCGAGGAGCCAAATCAAGAGACCGCCGCAGACCAGGAAGGTCGCGATGCTGACCCCCGGGCCGGGAAAGCGATCCCAGAAGCCGGTGGTCGTCAGGTGCCAGCTCAGCGTCGGCAGCGCCTCCCCGGCGAGCAGGTGCCGTTGCACGCTGGGCCACAGGAACATCGACCACGCGGCGTAGAACGGGACCACCAAGAGCAGCCGCGAGCGCACCGGGTGGGGTCGGAGCCCGACCCTCCGCAGCAACAGGGCCGCGAGGTCCTGGTACGCGACCACGTGGCAGGCCCAACCGCAGAAGAAGCGACCCACGAGCAGCGTCGCCAGGAGCGCCACGGCGAACAGCAGGAAGCCCGCGTTGATCACGCCGGTCAGCAGGGTCTCGCCGGCCTCCGAGGGCTCGAGGGGCGACAGGGAGCTGCCGGTACGCAACCAGTGCACCACGTGGATCAGGACCAGCACGTGGACCAGAACCAGCACCGCCGCCCGCCGCGGTCCCATGGTCGAACGCGGAGCGGGCGTCCCGCAGCCCTCTGCGACACGGGGCCCGTGCGCGTCCACGGCGGGCAGGATCCCTTTGGCGAGCCCCTTCACCGGGCCGATGCTACCCGATGCGCCAGCGGACCCGAACGCGTGCGGCGCAGGTCCCTAGTGCGGCTCGCTGATCAGGAACCCGCGGGTCTGGAACCCGCGCGCGGACAGCCAGGCCCCGAGGGCCTCGACGGCGCGGTCGTCCGTGGGATCCTCGACGATCCCGCAGCCCGCCAAGAAGGTCTCGAGCTCGGCGATCGACGCGGGGTCGAGGGCCTCGGCTCGGACCGCGACCAGCGCCCGCAGAGTGCCCGCGTCCCGGGGGACCAGGAAGGGCCGGCGCCAGGCGAACTCGGGCAGGTCGTGGACGGCCACGCTGCGGTCCAAGGGCGAGCGCGGCAACCAACAGGGCTTGTTCGGCGCGAGGGGGAAGACCACCTGCGAGCCCTGGGGGGAGCGTGCGAGGCGCGGACGCTGGCCCCGCAGGAGCTCGATGACGATGCCCTCCGCCGGGGCGGAGACCTCGACCGCGATGGCGTAGTACGCACCGCGGATCGCCATGTCCGGGCGGGCGAGGGCCGCCCGCGCGCGTGCCCCGTGGGCGTCGTCCAGATGCTCGACGAGCTCTTCGGGCGACAGGGTGCCCCCCGGGCCGGCGGCCCCGGCGCGCAGGGAGGGGGTCACCAGCTCGGGCCCCAGGACGCGCAACGCCTCGTCCATCAACTGACGCTCGAAGGGCAAGGCGGCCACCGCGAGCTCCAGCGGAGCGACGGGCGTCCCGCGCAGGAGGCCCCGACCGAACGCGACTCCGAGGGCGACCAACACGGTCGCCGCCAACCACGTCGCCGCCGATCCCCAGGGCCGGAGGCGACCCCGCCACCCCGAGGCCGCGCCCCAGGGCCCGCTCGAGACCTTGCGCGCCCCGGGATGCGTGCTGCGCTGGAGCGCGTCGAGGGGAGCCAGCAGCTCGTACTCGGCGGCCAGCTCGGACTCCTCGGACAGGCGCACCTCGAAGCGCAGCCGCTCGAGCTCCTCGAGCTCGTCGTCCAAGTACGCGATCAGGAGCCCCAGGTCCTCGTCCGAGAGTCGGCTGGTGGCGTCGTCCAGCGCGCCCTCCGTCCCTTGGAAGGGACCGGAGCGGATGCGGTCCGGACCGCTGCTGCCCGCGTCCGCGGACTTGCCCGCGGCGCGGGATTCGGTGGGGTCGTTGGTGTTCACGGCGTCCAGCCTTTGCTGCGCAAGCAGGTGGCGAGCAGGGAAAGGCCTTGGCGCACCCGGCGGTGGACCCAGACGTCACTGCGGTTCAGACGGCGCCCGACGGAGGCCTGGGACAGGCCCTCTTCGTAGCGCAAGCGCAAGACCTCCGCCAACGGTTCCGGGAGAGAACGGCGGCACTTGCGGGAATCCTCGAACAACGCGGCGCGGACGGTCTCGTCGGCCGGGTCCGGCGCCTCGCCCTTCAGGTCGAAGACCAGGGGCACCTCTTCGCGTCGAGAGCGCACCTCCTTGCGCCGCAGATAGCGGCTGGTGACCGCCCGGGCGCGGAAATACAGGAAGCCCCCCAGGTTGCGGGGCGCGGGCTCGCCGGAGCGCAGGAGGCGCAGCACGGCGACCTGGACCTCGGCGACGAGGTCCCCGCGGTCGGCCTCCGGGAGGCCCAGTCGACCGAGCCAGGCCCGGGCCTCCACCCGGACGCGCAGCAGGAGCTGCTCGAGGGCCTGTTCGTCCCCTCCGCTGCCGGCCGCGGCCCACAGGCGCGCGTCGGCGGAGTCGATGGCGGCGGTGCGGGCCTTCACGGGAGATCCGGCCGGCGACCGCGCGACGTGCTGGGAGGGGTTCATGGGCGGTGTCGGCGTGAGGGCTTGGGATGCCCCAGGGCCGTCGCTTTTCCCGCTTTCCCGGAAAAACGGGCCGAGCTGCTCCTTCCCCACCAGGATACGAGCTCGCCCGGAACCCCGCCGCCATGATGTTCTTGCCCACCCCTCCCCTCCGGCCCCGCACGGGCTCCGCCGGGACCGCCACCGCCCTGGTGCTCGCCCTGCTGGCCCTGACCGCTCCGCCGCACGGCGGGCAGCCGGCCCAGGCGGAGAACGTGGCCGCCGACCGGGAGGAGCCCTACGCGGTGACCCTGCAGGGCTCCCCGCCCCGGGCCGAGCTGCTCGTCGAGGCGGATCGGGACGGGCGCGTGTCCCTGTGGGCCGTCCCGCGCAGCACCGGCCTGGCGGTCCGGCTGCGGGCCTACGGGGGCAGCTCCACGGGCTCCCCGCGGTTGGCCGAAGGTCGGACCGACCCGGCGGCCCCGATCCCCTGGATCCGCCCGGAGATCGCGGCGGGCCAGCCGCTCCTCCTCCAGGTCGAAGCCCTCGAACCGCTCGATGGGCCGGAGCTGGTGGACGTGTTCCTGCGCATGCCCCGGGAGACGGATGCGACGCGGACGGCCCTGTGGGCCACGAACGGGCGCCTCGAGGGCGCCTCGGAGCGCGGGGCCCCCGCGGGGGCCGAGGAGCTCGAGACCCTGCGGGACGAAATCGAAGCGCACACCCGGAGCCTGCTGGACCTCGATCCGGATGCGGAGAGCGGCTCGGTCGACACGGCCCTGACCAAGATGCTCGGGATCCACGACTGGTTGCGCAGTCACTGGCAGGAGCTGCCGTCCCTGATCGAGCTCCTGGAACAGCGCGTGACCTTCGCCGCCCGCTACATGCCGCCGACGGCCGAGGAAGCCCTGCAACGGCGCGTCCTGCTGGGACGGGAACTGCGCGAGGCGGAGCGGCACAGCGCCACCGTCGAGGTCTTCGAAGAGGGGCTGCGCATCACCGAGCGTGGGTTGGGGCACACGCACCGCTGGACCCTGCGGTTCCGGGCCCAACTGGCCATGAGCCTCAGCCACCTGGGCCTGATCGGGCGCACCCGCGACCTGTGCGAAACCAACCTGGCGGCTGCGGTCGAGATCCGGCCCTGGGCCTACGAGACGGTCCGCGATGCGCAGATCGACCTGGGCAAGGCCCTGTTCGAAGGCGGTCACTACGAGGCCGCGATCGAGCCCCTGCGCGAGACCCTCGAGGCCTATCGCCTGGACGGGGTCGAAGAGACCACGCCGCACTATCAGCTCGCCCTGGCGATGCTGGGGGACTGCCACCTGCGTGTGCAGGACTATCGCCGGGCCCGCCACCTGCAAGAGCGCTTCCTCGAAGTCGCCAGCGCCGCGAACTTCGACACCAACCTGATCGACGACGTGCGCTGGAACTTGGCCTGTTCGATGCTCTTCCTGGGGGACTCCGACCTCGCGACCGAGTTCTTCGAGGCGCGCTTGCAGACGCAGACCGAGCGACGCGCCTCGGGACAGTGGCTCCCCGAAGGGGGTTCCCACGGCCTGGAGCTGAACGTCGCCTTGGCCCTGATCGAGGCCGGGAAGGCCGCCGACGCCGCGCGCTTGCTCGAGGGACACCTGGAGATCGCCCTGGAGGCCTGGGGTCCGCGGTACGAGGTGTCCCTCGCGACCGCGGGCACCCTCGCCACGGCTCTTTTGAGCTCCGGGGAAGCGCAAGCTGGCTGGGAGAAGCTCGCCGTCGTGATGGACGCGCCTGCCGGCGGGCAGCCGCTGGAGCCGACGGGGGTGTGGGAACGCAACGTGTTCTCCGTCGCCGGCCGGGTCGCCCTCGAGCTGGGCCGCTACGAGGACGCCATTCGGATCTCGAGCGATCTCCTGGCGTCGATCCCCGCCGAGCACCGCGAGGTGGACTCGATGGCGGCGGACGCCCTGTGCACCCTGATGCTCGCGGAGACCGAGCGGGGGGACGACGAACAGGTGAAGCGGCGCTTTCGCGAGCTCTGCGGCTGGCTGGAACGGGACGCGCAGCTGCGCGGGCTGCTGCTGACGCCGCGCCAGGCCCTGGCCGAGAGCAAGCGCCAAGAGGTCTGGGTGCAGGCGCTGCTCTCGACCGCCAGCCGGCCGAACCTGGAATTGGGGTCCCCCCTGGAGACGCTGCTGTTCACGACCGTGCAGGCCTACACCGCGGCGTCGTTCGTCGCCTATCGGGTCGAGCGCCTCAGCTCCTCGGCGGTCGGCGGGGCGTCCTTGCAGAAGCTGCGCGAAGAGGCCCGGAGCGTGACGCGCAGGTTGACGGGGACCTACCAGCGCGGGGACGGTGACCGCAACGATATCGCGCGCCTGGTGTACGAGCGCGACCGCATCCTGGCCAAGATGCACTCCGACCTCGGCAGCCGGGCCGCCGCCCCCCGGTTGGACCCGGTGCGCCTGGGAACGGCCCTGGGACCCGACGAGGTCGCCGTGTCGATCCGTTCCCACGGGATGCCGCAGCCCGGGTCCACGACCCCCGACGCCGGGGCGGACTCCACGGACCACTTCACGGCCTGGGTCGTGCAGCCCTCCGGAGCCCTGGAGCGCGTGCCCCTCGGTCCGGTCGAGGAGGTCCGCAGGGCGGTCAAGGCCTGGCGCGCCGCCCTGGGGGTCGAGGGGGACCTGCGGCCCCGGACCCGGGCACAGATCCGCGCCGTCGGCGAGGAAGCCCGGCGACGGATCCTGGACCCCCTCGGCCCGCTGATCGGCAAGGCGCGCGGGATGGTGCTGGCGGTCGATGCGGGTCTCCACGAGATCGCCGTCGAGGCCCTCCCGGACGAGGGCGGACGGCCAGTCGGAGAGCGCTTGCGCGTCCGCCTGGTGCCGGCCCTGGCCACGCTGCTGCTGGTGGACGAAGGCACTCCCCCCGGCCGAACCGAGGCGCCCAAGCAGGGCCTGTTCGCGTTCGGCAACATCGACTACGGGCCTCTCGATTCGGCAGAGGCCGCCGCCGGCGAGGGCCGCGAGCTGCGCCCGGGCTTCCCTCCCCTGCCCCACACCAAGCACGAGGTCTACGCCATCTCACAGGTCTGGGGCGACCCGGGGGTCACCCTGAGCACGCGCGGAAACGCGACGCGGGAGCGGTTCGAAAGCGAAGCCGGCGCCGCCACGCACCTCCATTTGGCGACCCATGGGGCCTTCCACCCGCGGGAGCTCCGCGGACTGCGCGGCGCGACCGCCGGCGAGGACGAACAGGAGGACCTGATCGACGGCCTCGCCCCGATGCTGGCCTGCGGCCTGGCCTTTGCACAGGCGAACGAGGAGCCCGATGCCGAAACCGGGGATCAGAGTGGGTTCTTCACGGCCGACGAATTGGCACAGATGAACCTCGAGGCCTGCGAGCTCGCGGTGCTGTCGGCCTGCAACACCAGCCTCGGCACCACCCACCCGGGCCAGGCCACCGCCTCCTTGCAGACCGCCCTGCACGCCGCGGGGGTCGAGGTGGCCATCACGTCCCTGTGGCCGGTGGACGACGCGGCGACCGCCGAACTGATGACGCTGCTCTACCGCGGCCTCGTGGACGGGGAGTCCCCCGCCGAGGCCCTTTGGAACGCGAAGATGGCCATGCGCGCGACCCAGGCCGACGACCGCCACTGGGCCGGCTGGGTGTTGTCGGGGACCGGCCGCTGAGGGCGGCGGGCCGGACCCGCGGTGCACAAACCGGATGAACGAAGCGCTCGCCCCGGGGCCCAGACCACGCGCGCTCCTCGGAATGAGCGCTGGGCCGACCCCTGTCCTGCGGGCAGGGTAGGTTTTTGCAGGTAGCGCACACCGCCGCCGACCCTCCGTGGGACCCGGAAAACAGTTCCCGTTCCTCCCAGCGAACAATGATGAAGAGAAGTACTGCTGTATCCCGAGCTTTCGCAAGCGGCACCTTGGTCCTGGGGACCATGCTCGCACCAATCGCCGCCCAGAACCCCTGCCAGCGCCAGAAGCTGTCTGCGCAGGGCGCTGTAAACGGGGACTTTCTGGGAAAGTCAGTGGCCATCGACGACGGCAGGGCCGTGGCAGGCATGTACAGCCTGTTCAACACCGCGAACAGCGGACGAGCCTATGTCTATGAACAGCAGGGCACGAGCTGGGTGGAAGTCGCGCAGCTCGTGCAGTCCGACGCCGTGGCCGGGACCGACGAGTTTGGCAACTCGGTCGACATTTCCGCCGATGTGATCGTCGTCGGCGCGGAGTTCAATGACAACGAACTGGGCAACAACGCCGGGGCCGCCTACATCTTCGAACGCATCGGTGGTGTCTGGACCGAAACGGTGAAGTTGACCGCGTCCGATGGGGCCGGCGAGCGCCACTTCGGTGAGAACGTCGCGGTCTCGAACACGACCGTCGTGATCGGGCAACGCGAGAACGGGACGCTGGGCAACAACGCCGGCGCGGCCTACGTATTCGAGAAGCTCGGCGGGGCCTGGGTGGAGACCGCCAAGCTCACGGCAAGCGACGGGGACAAGAACGCTCTGTTCGGCGACACGGTTGCGATCGACGCGGACACCATCACGATCGGCGCCTACAAAGCCGACGCCGGAGGCTCGAATGGCATCGGGGCAGTCTATGTCTTCGAGAACATCTCCGGATCCTGGGTAGAGACCCAGAAGATCGCCGCCAGCGACCTGGCTGGAGGCGGATTCGGGCGCAGCGTGGACGTGCAGGAAGGCTGGATCGCCGTCGGCGCCTGGAAAGACTCGACCCAAGCAAGCGAAGGCGGCTCCGCATACCTGTTCGAGAAGCAGGGCAGTACCTGGGTCGAAGTCGTCAAGCTCTTGCCCAGCCTCTCTGGCGAGGGAGACTGGTTCGGGCACAGCGTCGGGATCTCGGATGGCTCCGTCGTAGTCAGTGCACACAAGAACGACCTGGCCGGTTTCGAATCAGGCGGCGCCTTCTTGTTCCAGGATTCCGGGGCCGGATGGAGAGAAGTGGCCTTTCTCCAAGCCAACGACATCGCCCCCCTGGACCAGTTCGGACAATGGGTAGCGATCGATGGAAGCGACGTCATCCTCGGCTCGCCGTTCGAGTCGACGAATCGTGGCGCAGCGTACTTGTTCGAGATCGACTGCACGCAAACCGATGGGAGCATCACGCGTTATGGCGACGGCGTTGGGGGCGCGAACATCGGCGACATCGACTCTCTGGACATTCCCAACCCCGGCACCCTCGTCACGTTCGATGTCACCGACATTCCTTTGGCGAGAACCGGACTCGTCTGGTTCTCTCCGACCCAGCAGTCCCTTCCGTTCAAGGGAGGCACTCTGCTGGCCGACTTCTTCACCGCGCTCCGGGTCACTCCGCTGACGTTCGTCGGTGGATCGGCACAGGTTCAACTCAGCTTGCCCCCCTCCGCCGGTGGGCTCGTCCTCTACATCCAAGCCGGCGCCTTCGACGCCAGCCAGCCACAGGGCATCGCGCTCACGAACGGGTTGGTCATGACCGTGGGGTCCTGATTCGCCAGGACAGGTGTCATCTGCGGGGCGCGCGCCCTGTAGATCACCCGGGTGCCCTGGGTCCGGCTGTCGGGGCATACCTGAGCACGGCGGCAGGCTCCCCGCCGTCGATCAAGCGGCCCGGTCCTGCCCCTCACCGACCGTGGGCGCCTGGCGAGCATCGCGGGTCGCTTCGTTGATCAACTCGCAAAGGTCAGCAAAGTGGTCCCGCCTACGCAGCCGGCAATCCGGCGGGCTCTCGCCGGCCAAGGTCTCGCGCAGAAACCTCTCCATGCGCTGGATAGGCCCGACGATCCGGAACGTCATCAGGATCGAGACGAGAAGCAGCGCCGGGAGCAACACGAACGCGGTCAAGCTCAAGCCCACACCGAGCACGCCGGGGAGCGCCGCCATGACGGCCTCGCCATCACTCGGAAGCGACTTCGCCACCCGAGCCATGGTATAGACCAACAACAAGCCCTCACCCAAGACTCCGATACCGAGCCCTAGGGCGATGAACATTGCCCAGCGCATTTGGAGCGCGGGATTCACCAGCTTCTTCTTGCGTCTTTGCTTCATGGTGGCTGTGGGGAGTCGTTCCCTTGGGGTCATCGGTCAAGGGGCTGCGAGGCCGCGAAGTGCGCCTCCCAGTCGTCGGGATCCGAGGAAAACGAGAGTCCCGTGAGCGTCTTGAGCGCTGACCAGGCCTCACGCCAGACGGCTTCTTCCTCGTGCCGGAGAAGGTCGACGAGCGCGGGTGCGCTTTCCGAGGCCCCGAAGTCGACCAGCAAGCGACAAGCCTGTACCCGGACCGCAGGCGGAGGCGCGTTCAATTGGGTGATGAAATGAGGAATCAGCTCATCCCGGAACAGGCGGTGCTGCCCCAAGCGCCTCAGCCCCTCGAACAAGTCGGCCGCGTCAGCGGAATCCAAGAGAAGCAGATCGGCCTCCATCCGGTGCTCGAACCAATCCAGCTCGCCGTCCAGCCAGGCTTGCCAGCGTTGTGGTTCGGATCGGAAGTTCTTCCCCGTCAAGCCGACGAGTGCGCGGTGTGCAGAATGAACCACCTGCGCGTCCGGATCGAGCAACAGATCGATCAACAGGCGGAGGCTCTGCCGACTTTGGACGCTTGCCAACGTCCGAGCGAGGGCGGAGCGCACCCCGGGGTGCCTGTGGCGAGCGAAGGCCTCCAACTCGAAGACCAGCTCTGCCCGAGCATCCGGGGAGAGGCCGGGAGCCAGTCGTCCGATCTCTGCCAGCCCGATTCCTTGGCACCTGTCGTTTCGCTGCATCGCGGCGAGGATCGGGCCCAGGGCAGATTCGGCACCCGAGCGCGCCAACGCTCGAATCGCGGGGATGTGCAAGGTGTCGGTCAGGCTCGAGAGCTCGATCTCCAATGCCCGGAAGGAGGCTGCGTCCCGTTCGAGCAGGGTGAGCAAGACGTCTTCCAGGGCTGAGCGCAGAGAGCGTCGCAGGCGGCTGGAGGCATCCGAGTCGAGATCCGCCAAGGAGATCGCCAAGGCGACTTGATTCGCCCGACCGTGGGCATTCACCAACTCGAGGGCCGCGAGCCGATCAGGACCCGCCGTCCCCCAGTCGACGGCTCCCTCCAGGAACCTGAACAGAGCCGTTTCGCTCGGGAGCGCGAGCGCCTGGACGAGCCTCCTGCGTTCCGTGGCATCGAGCCGCTGACCCGAGTCACCGCGTGCCCCCGTGACGTGGAGCCGAAACAGATCGGGCCGACAGATCGGAACGAGCTGCGCCAGCTCGGCCTGAGCTTCGACCGGGTTCGAAGTGGGGTCTGCCGCAAAGAGGATCGCGCACGCACGCTCGAAGTCAGGGTCACCCTCGCCCGGCAGGCCGGCAGCGAAAATGACGAAAGCGAGACGCACGAACACAGCGTGACCTATCGCCCACGGGGAGCGCTGGGGGACCAGGAGACCAGCTCGTACTCGATCTCCACGCCGTCGTCGAAGAGGAGGGACTCGTCAAAGTGGATCCTGGAGTTGCTCTCCAGGGTGACCGACCCCGCCCGTACTCCACCGAAGATCTCGAAGTTGCTTTCGATGACCAAGTCCACGTTCCTGCCGTAGATCGTCCCCTCCATCGAGCCGTTCGAGTTCAGGACGACCTCCCGCTCCTCAGCCGAGGCATCCTCGTCCCGCACGATGTGCAGGAGCACGTCTCTGGGATTCTCGGAGACCGTCGTGAAAGTCGAGTTGCTACGCAGGTCCAGGCGGCCCAGGCAATGCACCTCGACCGGTCCAGCGCTGGCATCGATGACCACATTCGCGTTCGAGCGAACCAGGAAGTCGTCGAGAACAACCCGAGCCGGCCCCACGATACGCAGGGTCGCTCCACCTGCGACCGCAACCCCGCGGTAGTGAAAATCACCAGGGCCGATCGACGCGTCCGACCGAACGGCCAGGGCACGCTCGACGGGGAAGCTGGGCACCTCGAGAACTTCCATCTCGACAGTGGCCTCAGCGGATTGAATGACCCCGGAGATCGTGGTCTGCGGAGCAGAGTCATCCACGATCCCATCCGGCCCCGGAAAGACGCTGCCGTAAACTTCGATATTGGCGTGTAGCTCGATGTCCTCGTTCGATCCAACGTCCGCTTCACTGCCATGGGCATCCGGGTCGTAGGACCCCTGGGCCGAATCGAAGCTGTCGATGTATGCATTGCTCTCGAGGACGACGCCCTGGTCCCCGAAGATGGCATAGCGGAAGAACCCATTCGGCTTTTTTCGGACAACCATGGCTGTCGACACCGTCGTCCGGCCATCGAGTGCCGTCGCCGTCAGCCGCAGCCGATCGGATGACAAGTCGGGGTCTACACTCCCTAGAGTCACCGTGACTTCGACCGTATCGGGACCGATCTGCATCGCCTGGGCGTAGCGCTCCTGGAGCTCCTCCTCCCCGTTCGTGCGGAGAGTCGCCCAGGCCTCGTTGAGGCCCGCTTCGCAGAGCTGGAATGCGCGCATGGACTCTCGCGAGGCCCGATTCTCGAGATACCCCGAGCCGGTCAGGGCCGCCAGAGAAGCTGCGATCCCCGCCAAGGCGACGACCAACAATGCGGCCAGGACCACCGCACTTCCCCGCCGACCGGGATTCTTCGCCCGGGAGAACCTCTTCATTCGTTCCTCAAGCGCACAGCGCTGCTCATCGACCGCGTGACCCTGCGCCCCTGGGAGTCGACAGCCTCCAGACTCAGGAAGATGTGCACCGAATCGCCTACCACGCAGAACGCGTAACCGGGTTCGTCGATCAGGCCATTCCCGTTGTCGTCGATCCCGTTGGGCACTTCGCCATCGAAGAGCTCCCGCACGTAGCGCGAGAGTACGATCTCCAGCTCAGCGGGAGTTCCGGGGTCTCGAATCAGGACGAGCTGGCGTTCGTCCTGCACGCCGTCTCCATCCTCATCCGTCCCGTCGTCGGTCTCCCCGTCGTCGAGCCGCACCTCCACGCTCCAGGTCCGCCAACGGGGCTCTCCGCTCGTCCTGTCGGTCTCCCGAACGGCATCGAAGGTCACGATCTGTCCGAACAACGGGGGCCGAGCTTCGCCCTGGAAGGAGGCGTTCGAGGCCCGCTGGATCTCCGATCGCAACTGGCCGATGGCATGCCGCAGCTCTTGCTCGAGCTTCACCCGGGATACGGACGACTCGAACAGGAGCGATGCTCCCTCCCCCGCCCGAAGCATGGCGACGAGCATCACGCCCATCAAGCTGACGAAGATCATCAGCTCGAGAAGGGTGAATCCACGATCCGGATCGCGGCGCCTCAGCCGGCAAGCGAGCTGGATGCTCATCAGCGCTCCGTGAGGATGGTGTTGACCGAGAGGACCCTTCTTCCCGTCGCTCCCAACCACTCCAACTCGACCAGTACGGGCAGCACCTGGTGGTCCGAAGCGTGATCCGCCCCATCGATCACGCCGTCCAAGTTCAGGTCCCGCGGCATTCCGAGGGCGGCTGCCTGGAAGTCCTCGCGCAGCTCCGCTCCCCCGCCGAGGTCGCGCTCCGGCAAGAAGATGCGACCGACCTGCCCATCCTCGTCCCCTGGAAGCGGGCGGAGTCCCGGAACCTCGAAGTTGCACCCGACTGCGGTGCCCGGACCATCCGGGTCATCCTCCGAGTCGACGTTGTAGGTCTGGAACATCTCCCGAAATGGCACTGCGGCCATCCCCTCGAGACAGCGCCTCGCGGCCTCGACCGCGACTGCGCTCTCGTGATTCGTCTCACCCAGATCGACCGCGTTCCTCACGGAGCGGGAGAACGCCAAGAGAGCCACCAGGAAGATGGTGGACATCACGGAGAGCTCGACCGCGGTCAAGCCCGACCGAGCCGGAGCACGATCGCGGCAAGTGTTGGAGATCGGAAACACACAGGACCTCAGGTTGATCACAAACAGCCATTCGGCAAGATCCCGCTCTGGCTGTAGCGGCGATTCCCGGACGCCGGATTCCCCGTTCGAAGGAACGACCTAGGCGGCTTCTCCATGGCTCGCGGGCAGCTCCAGGGCGCTGTGCATGCTTTCCAAGAACTTGGCTCGAGTCACTGGAAGGAGTATGAGTTTCGCACAGCCGGACTGGATTGCGATCTCCTTGAAGGCCCTCGCCCGGTAGATGCGGGTGCACATGACGATCGGAAAGGGCGCGGCAACGGTCCTGTCGCGGACCATGGCCGCCGTCTCGAAGCCGTTCTGCCCCTCCAGCAGCGCATCGAGAAGGAGCAAGTCCGGCGCCTCGGCCTCGATCGCCTCCAGGACCTCGTCACTCCTCGTGAACATGCGGACCGCAAACCCCCCTTGCTCGAGGGCGTTCCTGCGGGTGGCCGGGGACTCCTGGGAGTCACATGCGAAGTAGATCTTCTTCATGAGCCTCAACCTCGGGACGTTGCGGTCAGCACTTCCTGCAAGCTCGTCAGGCCTTTCGAGGCCTTCTTGATTCCATCTTCCCTCAGGCTTGTCGTGCCGAGTCGGCGTGCCACCTTCTCGATCTCCTCGCTCGACGTACCCCTCGCGATCAGCGTCCTGAGCTCAGGCCCGATCGAGAGAACTTCATAGATCCCGATTCGGCCTTTGAACCCCGTACCTTTGCAGTGCTCACAGCCCGCTCCGAGGCAAAACGCCTCGGATCCATCCGGCTCGTACTCCAGTCGTTCGAGCACGACAGGGTCCGGATCTACCCGCCGCCTACAACGCGCACAGACGCGACGCAAGAGCCGCTGGGCGACCACTGCACGGAGGGTGTCTGCCAACAGATAGGACTCGATTCCCATGTCCACCAAGCGAGCCACCGACTCGGCAGCCCCGACCGTATGGAGCGTGGACAGGACCATGTGACCCGTCATCGAGGCTTGTACAGCGATCTGGGCCGTTTCTCGGTCTCGGATCTCGCCCAAGAGCACTACATCCGGGTCCTGGCGCAAGATCGACCGCAGGCCAGCGGCGAACGTCAGCCCGATCTTGGGCATGGCGTTGATCTGCGTGATCCCCCCCATTTCGTTCTCGACCGGATCCTCGAGCGTGATGATCTTGCGCTCGGGTCCTGCGAGGCGTTGAAGCATGGCGTAGAGGGTCGTCGTCTTGCCGCTACCCGTCGGACCGGTGGCGATCACGAAGCCGTCTCGCCCCTCGACCGCACGCTCGACGGCGACCAGTTGATCGGGCTCGAGATCCAGCCCGGAGAGGTCCTCCAGTTCTCGGCCTCCGTCGAGGATCCGGAGGACCGCGCCCTCTCCATTGAGAGTCGGGGTCGTGGCGATCCGCAGGTCGATCCGCTGACCCTTGTAGTGAAACTGCAAGCGGCCGTCTTGTGGAATCCGCCGCTGGGCAATGTCCAGGTTGGCCAAGACCTTGAGGCGCGCAATCACTGGTCGCGCCCAGGCCTTGGGGACACTGGTTCGTTGATACAACGACCCGTCGACACGGAACCGAATGATGAGCTTCTGTTGACCCGGCTCCAGGTGAATGTCACTGACGCCTTCGACGTAGGCGTTCTCGAGCAGACTCTTGACCAGGTTGATGACGGGCTGATCGAGGTCCTCCGCCTCATTCTCCTCATCCGCAGCCGATGCTTCATCGACGAATTGAACGGGGCCGAGTCCGTTGGGCCCTTCCCGTGCCACCTCCTCGAGCCAATCGATCGCACCATCGGCGCCTTCCGCGGCGGTCTCACGTTCCTGGGCCGCGAAGACCCACGCCTGCATCTCGTCAATCCTGTTCGGCTCCGCGAAGACAGCCAGGATGCGCGCCGACAGCAGATGAGAGACGGTATCGATCGCCTGGAGGTCTCCGGGATCCTCCATGGCCAGGGTCACGTAGTTCCCGATTCGGTTGATTGCGAGACAGCGCAGCCGGCGCGATTCCGACTCCCCGAGCTCTCGCGCTGTCGCCTGATCGACGATCCCCGGGGAAAGATGGACCGTGAGGACTTTGCCTTGCTCGCGCAGCGCATCCAGCAGGTCGCGCCCGTTGACGAACCCCAGCTCCACCAAGGCCTGTCCGAGCCTCAGGCGCTTCGCACGTCCGTACTCCAGTGCCTCCTCTAGCTGTACGCCCGTGATCTTCCGCTCTTTCAGCAGAAAGGAGCCAAGCAATGAGCGACTGGAAAGCTCGGCAGGCGCCGAAGGGGACGACGAAGAAGCGGACACGGATAGGGCCTCGAGCGAACAGGGCCTGGGGGAGGTTCTTTCCGTGTTTCGGCAGGTTTCATCCCGATGCTGAGTGGATTCTCTGCCGTTGACCCCGAGGGCCCTGGTGGTGGCCCAAGGAGCCGCTCCGCGGGGCGTCGGTGCAGCACACGAGGCGTGCGGCGTAGGGACGCCTGCTCGGATTCCCGACACAACGGCACATCGTCCGAGCGAGCTCGAGCATTGCCGGTCAGGTCCGCCTTGGCACCTACGGAGACGCCGGGCTCCCCTGTGGCCGGAGGCCCACGTGCCCGCCCCGGGCGGGGCCACGGTCATGCCCCCCGCCCATCAACGGGGGCAGGGGCACGCCGAAGAACGACGAGCCCCTGCCCTGCATGCAGATCACCCGCCAAGCGTTGACGGGCCTGTGTCTCTCAGATGCCGACGACCAAGTCGTAGGCGTTGGTCAAGGTCACGTTGCCCCCACCGAACACGACCCCCTGGGACGCGAACGCGAAGCCGCAGAGGGTGGGGTCGTTCGGGACGGCGGCGGAGTAGGCCGCCAAGCCCCCCAGGCCGAGCTCGTTGAGGATCAGGCCGCTGGGGTCGGTGATGTTGACCAGCAGGACCCCGTACGGGGTGGACAGCTCGAGGGCCGAGCCGTAGCCGACCAGGAACGCGCCGACCGCCCCGGTCTGGAAGGAGGTGTCGATCGTGGCGTCGAAGGTCCCGCCGGGCATGGGCGCCGTCAGGGCGGTGTAGGTCGCCGGGTTCAGGTTGCCCGCGTCGTTGCGGAAGGTCGCGCTGGCCGTGGTGTCGGGGGTGCGGACCTTGATCGTGCCGACCATCCCGGGCAGGTGGACGATGCAGTAGTACTCGTAGAAGTTGCCCGGCCGCGGGTTCGCGTCCAGGAAGGCCTGGTCGAAGGTCACCGAGAAGGTCGCCGGCGGCGGCACCGGGGCGCCGGACAGGAAGATGCCGTCGTGGACGCCCGACACCCCCGATTCCACGTTGTGGAAGCCCACGACCCAGTTCCATTGGACCGTGTCGCCGACGTCGATCACGAGGTCACCGGGGTCGAAGGTCACCGAGTTGAGGTCCACCAGGTGCGTGACCTGGGCTTCGGCGGTCGCCGAGAGGATCGATCCGAGGGCCAGGGCGAGGAGCGTACGGAGGGGATGCATGGCTGTCGTCAGGGGGGTGGGGCCAGCCGCGTGACGGGCGCAGCGGGAGGTTCGAGGGGACAGGCGAGGGGACGGGCGCCGAGCGCCCCTGGTTCCGGCCCTGTGGGCGAAGCTTGCCCGGTCCGGGCCGATCCTGGACAGATCCGAGGGGCCGGCGGGTCCCCCGGTCCTGTCAGGCGATCGGGCCCCCGAGAATCTTCGACAGGAGGCGGTTGAAGGTGCCCATGTCGCGGGTCGTCAGGGGGGCGAAGCAGCGCCGCCGAATCCCGTCGACGGCCTCGTCCAGCTCCGCCAGCACCTCGAGACCGCGGTCCTTGATCTTCACGTAGCAGACCCGCCGGTCCCGGGGGCAGCGGACCCGCTCCACCAGGCCGGCCTTCTCCAGCCGGTCCGCCAGGCGCGTGACGTCCGGCACCCGCGTCAGCAGGCGCTTCCCCACCTCCTGGCACGGCAAGCCCCCCGGTTGGGCGCCCCGCAGCACCCGGAGGGCGTTGTAGGTCGGCTCGGTGAGGCCGTGGGGGCGCAACACGGGCAACAGCTCGTCCAGGAGGCGCTGGCGGATCCGCATCAGACCCACGAGGGCCGGGATGCTGAGGTCGGGGGCCTGGGCGTCCTGAGCGGGGGTCGGGGGGCCGGTCATGGGCGTGCTCTCGTCGGATACGGACATCCTTCCTGGGTTCGACCAAGGTCCTCCGGTGGGACGACCTGTTCGCTCCTCTGTCCGAAAATACGTGGCGCGAACTATCGTTGCGACGTGTATTTTTACAAACCGCCCCCTGAGCCATAAGCAACCGTCATTCAAGCACTTACATTCACATGGAGGCCATCCTAACGGGCCCGTTAGGGGCGGTTTCGCGCACTTTGCGCTCCAGAATCCGTCCACCCCTCCGTAGAAAGCCCTGCCCGGGCGGGGTCCGAACCCCCGGCCCCCTCAGCCCCGGCATGGAGAACCATCATGAAGAGCCTAGCGCCCCCTTTCCTTCGCCCCTTCGGCCCGTCCGACGGTTCGCAGGGGCTGCTGAACCCCGTCGCAGCCCCGGACCTGGAAGACCCCGTCTTCCGCGCCCGCCTGCAACAGCGTGATCCGGAGGCCCTCGCGGCCCTGTTCGACGGTTGGTTCGAGCGCGTGCACAGCTACGTGCGGCGCCTCGTGCAGGACGAGACCGTGGCCGAGGACCTGACCCAGGACGTGTTCCTCCACGTCCACCGGGCCCTGCCCTCCTACGATCCCGAGCGGGGCTTCGAGCCGTGGCTCTTCACCATCGCCGCGAACAAGGTGCGCGACCACTGGCGCAAGCGGGCCCGGCGCAAGTCGGACCAGGACCGCCCGGTGGACTCGGCCCTCGAGGAGGCCCTGCCGTCCGGGGATCCGGGTCCGGAATTCGAGCTCGAACGCTCGGAGCTGAACGCCGCGATCCAGGACGCCGTCGAGCGCCTGCCCGAGAGCCTGGCCGAGGCCATCCGCCTGCGGGCCTTCGAGGGCCTCTCCTTCGAGGCCATGGGCGAGCGCATCCAGCGCAACGCCACCGCGGCCCGCAAGCGCTACAGCCGAGCTCTGAACGCGCTCCGCGACCTGGCACGCCCGGCGTGGAACACCCACGTCTGCGAAGGCTGCGCCTGAACGCCCCCGGCGGGCAGGCGAGGGATGGAGCGGTCTCGAGGGATGACCGCTCCATCTTCTTTTGGGTCCGGACCCCGCGGATCAGAACTGGAAGTAGATGAACGGCTGGTAGTCGACCGCCATCAGGACCAGGACCAGGGCGGTCGCCACCCCCATCCCCGCGGCGAAGGCGTAGTCGCTGCGGAACAGGCGCGCTCCGAGGCGCTGCAGCAGGCCGAAGCGGAGGCCCGCATGGACGCCGAAGAAGGCCAGGAACACCAGCATCCAGGCGGGGTTGACGGTGCGTGGACCGCCGCCGTCCAGGAAGAAGAAGATCCGGAACATCTCCATCGCCCGGTCCCAGGAGACCGCCCGGAAGACGATCCAGTTCACGAACAGGAACCACCACATGATCGGGATCCCCAGGAAGTGAACCACCCGGCGCGGCAGGCACTCCTCGGGCACGAAATGGTCCCAGAGGCGTGAGAGGGCGATCGCGGAGCTCATCAGCACGCCAAAGCCGACGTACTGCCACCCGGCCCCGTGCCACAGGCCGCAGACCATCATCGTGAAGGACCCGATCGCGATGCCGGCCCACAGGGAGCTGCCCCGGGAGCCGCCGAGGGACACGTACAGGTAGTCCCGGAACCAGGTCGACAGGGTGATATGCCAGCGCCGCCAGAACTCGGCGATGTTGCGCGAGAAGAACGGGAAGTCGAAGTTCAGCGGCAGGTGCAGCCCGAACAAGCCCGCGGTCGCGATGGCCATGTCCGAGTACCCCGAGAAGTCGCAGTAGATCTGCGCGTGGTACAGGAACAGCGCGATCCAGTTCGAAAGGGCACTGAACTGGGCCGGCGCCGCGAAGACCTCGTCGGTCACCGTCGCCACGTGGTCCGACACGACCGCCTTCTTGATGAAGCCGATCAGGAACAGGGTCAGGCAGGCCCGGACGTCGATGCCCTCGAAGCGCTTGCGCTCGGTCAGTTGCGGCAGGAAGTGCGAGGCCCGCACGATCGGGCCGGCCACGAGCTGCGGGAAGAACCCCACGAACAGCGCGAAGTCCAGGAAACTGCGCACCGGGGCCAACGAACGACGGTAGACGTCGATCGTGTAGCTGAGGGTCTGGAAGGTGTAGAAGCTGATCCCGACCGGGAGGATCCAACCCAGGGTGCGCGGCGACGTGTCCAGCCCGAGGAGACCCAGGACGGACGCGCCCGAGGTCACGAAGAAGTCGTAGTACTTGAAGACCCCCAGGAGGCCCAGGTTCCCCAGCAGGCTGATGGCCAACAGGGCCTTGCGCGGACCGGCGCGCTCCTCGCGCCCCAGGGCCGCGCCGACGCCGTAGTCGACGACGGTCGAGAACAGGATCAGCCCCAGGAAGCGCCAGTCCCAGGCCGCGTAGAAGAACCAGCTCGCCGCCAGCAGCCAGGCCTTGCGCGAGGCGACGCCGCGCAGGGTCCAGTGCACGGCGAAGACCACCGCGAAGAACACGATGAAGCGGAACTCGGTGAAGATCACCGCAGGCGCCCCGCTGCGATCAAGCCCAGGAGATCGGCGGCCAGGACGTCGGTGAACACGCGCGCCCCCTCCTCGTTGAAGTGCCCCGAGTCGTAGCGCAGGGCCGGGTCGAAGAGCCGCGGGTGCCGGTCGGGGTCGGTGTAGACCAACACCGGCACGCCGAGCTCGGACTCCATGTTCGCCTCGAGGGCCCGGTCGGTGCTGTTGGCCGGCATGACCACCACCACCAGCTCGGCCCCGGCCGCCTCGCAGTCCGCCCGCATCCGGCGCAGCACCTCGAGATCGTCGACCTGCAACAGGGCGCTGTTCATCCACTCCTCGTCGCCGAACACGACCGGCTCGGTCCGCAGGCGCTCCACGCGCTCGAGGAAGGCCTGGGGCCGGCTGAGGAACTCGCTGTTGCGCCGCGCATAGGGGTTGTCGCGCACGCCGAAGCCCTCGAGCCGCGCCTCCTCGGCCTCGAGGGACACGTAGCCGTTCGCCGGCGCGACCCAGGAGACCAGGGGTTGGTCGCGTCCCAGGAGCCCCCGGGCCAGGTCCTCGTGTCGCCCGACCAGGGCCAGGCGCGCGAGCCAATGCAGGAGGTGGTCGCGCCGGGCCCGGGTCACCGTCGGCAGGGCGCGGTCCAGCATTCCGGTGGTCGAGTGGCCATGCCGCAGGACCGGTTCCCCGTCGCGGCCGGGCGTCGTCCGCTCCACCAGGGTGAAGGGCTCCTCGAGGGTGCCCGCCCAGTGGGCGACGCGCTCCGCGGCCAGGAACGCCCCCGCGCGGTCGTGCCAGTAGATCGAGCGCGGCACGAAGGCGTTCTGGGGATCGACCTGGGGCACGAGGCGCATGTACTCCAGGACGACCCGACGGATCCCGCCGCGTCCGTTGGCCAGGGCCTCCCGCAACACGAAGCGCAGCTCGATCAGGTTCGGCAGTTGGATGCCGAAGTTGAAAGAGCGGGCCTCGACGCCGCCCTCCCCCAGGGCCCCGTCCAGGCGTTCGGGCACGATACCCCGGTAGACGTGGCTCGAACCCAAAAGGAGCGTGTCGAGGGCGCCGGCCCGGCGCGCGAAGACCTGCCGTTTCGAGGAGATCAAGTCGCCTCCGCCGGGAGCCGCGAGGCGGTGCAGGGTCGCCAGGCTGGCCGCCAGGACGAGCCCGAACACCGCCAGCCGCGCACACAGGCCCACGGGACCGGGGAGGGGTGTGCGCCGGCCGGTGTCCAACGGCCCCAGGGGCTTGGGGCGCCGGGGCTTCTTCGGAGAAGCGGGGCCGGGGTTCTGCGTGGCGGAGCTCATGGGCGAAGGGGGACGCACCTCGGGCACAGACCCCCGCCGCTGGATCGGCCGGGGACTGCGAATCCTGGAGCCCGGATTCGGATCGGCTTTCGCCGGAGTGTGCTCGTGGAATCCGGTGCGGCGACCGATCCAAGAGGTCCTTGGAGCCGGCCTCCCTCAGGATGTGCGCAGCGCGCTATGGTGGGGGCACGAGTCATCATGGTCGACCCCCTGTTGGAAGGATCCTCCGCACGGCACGTGCCCGACGCGCACGGACCCGCGACGTCACCCCCCGGCGAAGCCTCCGCCGGGGAGGGCTCGGGGCGTGTCGTCCCGCTCACCCCGCGGGCCGAGGAAGCGCCGCGCACCCCCGACGGGGTCTGCCGCGGCACCGAGTATCCGATGGACGGCAGCCGAGACCAGAACCCCCCCGGCTGCGGGCTCTGGGCCCTGCTGCGGGAGGACCTGCGCACCCACGGGATCTTCTTCTCCCAGGGCTACTGGGCCCTGAGCGTGAACCGCTTCGGCAACTGGCGGATGGGGCGCAGCAAGCTCGTGCGCGTGCTCACCAAGCCCCTGTACCTGTCCGCCTATCGCCTGATCCATTGGCTGACCCGGATCGAGCTGCCCTACATCGTCAAGTGCGGCCGGCGCGTTCGCATCTGGCACCACGGCGGTTGCGTGCTCGGGGCCTGCTCGATCGGGGACGACGTGCAGATCCGTCACAACGTGACCTTCGGCCTGGCGACCCATGGCGACCCGATCCATCAGCTCCCGATCCTGGAGGACCGGGTGATCGTCGGGGCCGGGGCCGCGATCCTCGGACCGGTGCGTATCGGTCACGACTCGATCGTCGGAGCCAACGCGGTGGTGACCAAGGACGTGCCGCCCTACTCGCTGGTGGCCGGGATCCCCGCTCGGGTGATCCGGACCCTGGACCAGGCCCCCCTGGTCACCCACGTCGAGACCAAGGTCTGAGGGCGGCCGGGACGGGCCGCCGACGCGCTCAGGGGCGACTCGCGTCCGGGGACCCGGTGGCCACGGCCAGGGCCCCGAAGAACGGCGCGGCCAGGTCCAGGTCGAGCCACAGGGCCCCCCCGTAGGGAGCCAACGCGTGCTCCTCGACCCGGCGGAGCACCGGGGGGCCGAGACCCACGGTCAAGCCCGCGGGCTCCCGTTGGAAGCCCTCGCCGGTGACCTTCAGCAGCGCCTCCTTGCGCGTCCAAAGGCGGTAGAACGCCGGGGCGCGCTCGGCCTGGGCCAGGGTGCTCCAGGTCTGCCGCTCGCTCTCCGACAGCACGCGGGCGGCGACGAGGTCCAGCTTGCCGAGGTCCCGCGGCACCTCCAGGTCGATGCCGACCTCGACCTCCGGAGCGGTCACCATCAACGCGGCCCCGCCGGACTGGCTCAGGTTGAAGCGCGGCCCCCCGTCGAGCAGGGCGGGCTTGCCGAACTCCCCCTCGACGAAGGCCAGGTCTTCGGGGGCCATTCCGGTCAGCGTGCCCAGCACGCGCCGCAGGAACGCGCGCCGACGGACGAAGCGAAAGCGGTCCCGGGGGAAACGGAAGCGCGCCGCGCGGTCGCGCTCCGCCGGCGCGAGCAGAGCCTGGTCTTCGCGTCTGGATTCAAAGCCAGACATCTCCTCGGCCTCCGCCACCGGCAGCCACCACAACCGCAGGCCCTGGCCCACCAGAAGGTCCGGTTCGGTCCAGGGGAGCTCCTGCATCGCCGCTATCCTAGTCGGTTCTCGCGGCCGGGCAGAGAAGTCAGAGGGACCCTCCCCGGCCGCGGACCGAAGCACGGATTCGGCTGGCCGAATCCGCTCCCGAGGGGCCAGACCCTGTTCAGGGCAACGCGCGGCACGTCGATGAGGACGAGCCGGAGCGATCCGAACCGCCGCGATCCCCCGCTTCGCCACCTCCCCCGTCGTCGAGCCGCCGGCTGCCCCCGGTGCCGGGCGCGGCTCCCCCCCTCGTGCTATGAACCCCTCCCTGCGCTCCGCTCCCGCGGGCTTCTGGACCGCATACCTGGCCGGCCTGCCGCCGGCCCTCGAGCTGCCCACGTCCCGCCCCCGGGGCGCGCAGCAGGCCGCCCGTCCGCTGCGCCTCTCCGCGCCGGTGGACGCGGGGACCCGGGCCCGGATCGAGGCCTTCCTGGCCGAGGAACAGGCGACCCACACCGAGTTCGCCCTGGCGACGGCGGCCCTGTACCTGATGCGCACCACGCGCCAGCTCGACCTCCTGTTGGGCAGCCTGGCCGGCGCGCACCTGCTGCCCCTGCGCCTGGACCTGAGCGGCGGCCCCAGCTTCGCCGGGATCGTCCGCACGGTCCGGGGGGCCCTGACCGACGTGGAGGCCGCCGGGAACCCCGCGCTCGCCGCCCTCGCGAACGACACCGGCCTCGCGCCGGCGGACCTGTTCCAGGCCGGGGCCGGGGCGGCCGACGGAATCTGGGGCCTCGGCAGCGACGCCCTCGGCGTCGACGCGGCCCTCGCGCCGAACCTGGACCTGGCGCTCGTGTTGGTCCAAGGGGACGGCGACCTGGTCTGGGAGCTCGAGGTCAACGCCGAGCTGTTCGATGCAGACCTCGCCGAACGCATGCTGGGCCAGGTCCTGACCCTCGCCGCCGGAGCCCTGGCCGCACCGGACGTACCGGTGACCCGGCTGCCGTTCCTGACCGGCGACGAACGCCGGCGGGTGTTGGAGGAGTTCAACGCCAAGACGGTCGAGTTCCCGTTCGACCAGACCCTGCACGGGCTGTTCGAGGAGCGCGTCCGCCAGCAGCCCGACGCGGTGGCGGCCCGGCACCGCGGGGAGACCCTGACCTACGCCCAGCTCGAGGCCCGGGCGAACCAGGTCGCCCACCACTTGCTGGCCCTCGGGGTGGAGCCGAACACGATCGTCGGCATCTCCTGCGACCGCTCCTTCGAGATGGTCGTGGGCCTGTTGGGGATCGCCAAGGCCGGTGGCGCGTACCTGCCGATGGACCCCTCCTACCCGAAGGAGCGGATCGAGCTGATGATCTCCGACTCGCGGGTCGGCCTGATCCTGACCCAGCGTCACCTGTCCGACTCCCTGCCGCGGGAGGGGGCCCGGCTGGTGCTCCTCGACGGGGAGCGCGCGACCCTCGACGCCCTGCCCGCGACGGCCCCGCCGACCCGGGTCGCGGCCACCGACCGCGCCTACGTCATCTACACCTCGGGCTCGACCGGCGCCCCGAAGGGCGTGGTGCTGAATCATCGCGGCCGGGTGAACAACTTCCTGGACTTCAACCGCCGCTTCGACGTCGGCCCCGGGGACTGCCTGATCGCCCTGGCCTCCCTGTCGTTCGACATGTGCGCCTACGACGTGTTCGGCACCCTCGCGGGGGGGGCGACCATCTCCCTGCCGGCCCAGGAGACGATGCAGTCCCCGGCCGCCTGGGCCGAGCTGCTGAACGCCACGCAGGTGACGACCTGGCACACCGCGCCCGCGATGCTGAAGATGCTGGTCGATCACCTGGAGGCCCACCCCGAGCAGGTGCCCCGGTCCCTGCGCCTGGTGTTGCTCGGGGGCGATTGGATCCCGGTCGACCTGCCGGACCGCCTGCGGGCCCTGAAGCCGGAGGTCCGCGTGATCAGCATGGGGGGCGCCACCGAGTGCTCGATGGATTCCACGATCTACGAGGTGCACGCCGTGGATCCGAGCTGGAACAGCATCCCCTACGGCGAGCCGATGTGGAACCAGCTCGCCTACGTGCTGGACGACGAGCTGGAGCCCCTGCCCATCGGCGTCCCCGGCGAGCTGTACCTGGGGGGGATCGGCGTCGGGGAGGGCTACTTGGAGCGGCCCGAATTGACCGCCGAGCGCTTTCTCGCGAACCCCTTCGGCAGCCCGGTGGCCGGGGACGACCAGCCGCGCATGTACCGCACCGGCGACCTGGCGCGCTGGATGCCGGACGGCAACCTCGAGCTGCTCGGGCGCGTCGACAACCAGGTCAAGATCCGCGGCTACCGCATCGAGCTGGGGGAGATCGAGGCGCGCCTGCGCAACCACCCGGCGGTGAAGGAGGGGGTGGTCGTCGCCCGCGCCGACGCCACCGGGGAGAAGCGCCTGGTGGCCTACATCGTCCAGGACCCCGAATGGGCCGGACCCGACGACGAGGCGGACGCGGGGAGCGCGGCCTCCGAGCAGGTCGAGCAGTGGCAGGCGGTCTACGACAACGCCTACGCGAAAAACGCCAGCGCCGACGTGGAAGACCCGACCTTCAATATCGTCAGCTGGGACTCGAGCTACACGAACGCAGCCCTGCCGGCCGAGGAGATGCGGGTCTGGGTGGACCAGACCATCGACCGCATCGCCCGGCATCGCCCCCGGCGGGCCCTGGAGATCGGGTGCGGAATGGGCCTCTTGCTGTTCCGGCTCGCTCCGGAGGCCACGTTCTACATGGGCACCGACTTCTCCGGGGTCGCCCTCGACTACGTGCGCACCCACGCCGACCGCCTCGGCCTCGACCAGGTCCACCTGGACAGCCGCTGGGCGGACGACTTCCAGGGGATCGACGACGACTCCCTGGACGCGATCGTGCTCAACTCGATCATCCTCGACTTCCCGAGCATGGACTACCTGATGGACGTCCTGCGCGGCTCGGTCAAGGCCGTGCGCTCGGGGGGGACCGTGTTCGTCGGGGACGTCCGCAGCCTGCCGATGCTGCGCCCCTACCAGGCCGACGTGCAGCTGTTCCAGGCCGCCGACGACGCTCCGGTGGAGGGTCTGCGGGCGCGACTGGCGCGCTTGATTCGGCAGGAGGAGGAGCTGGTCATCGACCCGCAGTTCTTCGAGTGGGTCGCCCAGGCGATCCCCGGGGTCGAGCGGGTCCAGATCCAGTTGAAGCGGGGCTCCTTCGCCAACGAGCTGAACGCCTTCCGTTACGACGTGACCCTGTACGTCGGCGAGGGCGCCGACCACCCGAGCCAGGCCCCCGAACGCCTGGACTGGGAAGCCCTCGGCGGGCTCGAGGCCCTCGAAGCACGCCTCACGGACCAGGGCGGCTACCTGATCGTGTCGGAGATCCCCAACGCCCGCACGCTGTCCGGGGTCGCCGCGGCGCGCCTGTTCGAAGACACCGACGGCGATCCGACCGCCGGCGCTCTGCGTCGCCGGGTCGCTGGCTCCGTGTCCGCGGCGCAGGGGGTCAACCCCGAAGACTGCTGGGCCCTGGCGGAGCGCCGCGGCTGGGCCTGCGACGTGCGCTGGTCGGCCTCGGCTACGGAGGGCCGCTTCGACGTGGCCCTGTACCGTTCCTCCGGGGAAACCGACGGGCAGCAGGCTCCGACGGTCCTGTTTCCCGAGGGACACCCGGTCGACGCCAGCTCCGGGGCCGCGGACTTCGCCAACAACCCCATGGCGGGCAAGCTGTCGCGCCAGCTCGGTCCGGCCGTGAAGCGCACCCTGGCCTCCGAGCTGCCCGAGTACATGGTCCCGGCGGTGTTCGTGCCCCTGGAGGCCATGCCCCTGTCCCCCAACGGCAAGGTGGACCGCAAGGCCCTCCCCGAGCCGGACACGTCCCGTCCGGACGTCGAGGTGCCCTACGCACCGCCCTCGACGCCGGTGGAGGAGGTCGTGACCGAGATCTGGATCGACGTCCTGGGGCTCGATCGGGTCGGCGTCGACGACCCCTTCCTGGACCTCGGGGGCCACTCCCTGTCGGCGGTCCAGATCCAGGCCCGCCTGGCGGAGGTGTTCCCCTTCGAGGTCCCCCTGCCGGAAGTCTTCGAGACGCGTACCATTGCGAATCTCTCCCGCCGGATCACCGCCCTGGGACTCCAGGACGGCATCGATGCGGAAGAGATTGCCCGCATGCTCCAGGAGATCGACCTGCTCTCCGATGAAGAGGTCGAGTCCGAGGCCACCCCGTAGGCCCCGGGACCTCCGCCTTCCCCCCGCCCCTCGCCACCCCCGGCCCCAACCCCGGCCATGCCTGAGCTGGAAACCCAAGTCGACCTCGCACGCTTCGCCCACGCCGGAGTCGAACGCCTCCGCGCCGAGGACCCGGAGCTGTTCGCGATCCTCGAGCAGGAGTATCTCCGCCAATCCGAGAGCCTCACGATGGTCGCGTCGTCGAGCATCGCCGACCCCTCGGCGCTGATCTGCGAGGCCATGCCCACGATGAACGTGACCGCCGAGGGCTACCCGGGGGCGCGGTTCCACGCGGGCTGCCGGCACATCGACGAGATCGAGTCCCTGGCGATCGAGCGGGCCAAGCGGGTGTTCGGCGCCGAGTTCGTCAACGTGCAGGTCATGTCGGCCACGTCGGCCAACGAGGTCGTGATGTTCAGCACCCTGGACGCCGGCGACACGCTGATGGGGATGGACCTGGACTCCGGCGGGCACCTCACCCACGGGTCGAAGGCCTCGATCTCGGGCCAGGTCTTCCAGGCCATCGGGTACGGCCTGACCAAGGAGGAGCGGCTGGACTACGAGGCCGCCGAGCGCCTGGCCAAGGAACACCGTCCCAAGCTGATCATCTGCGGCACGACGGCCTACTCCCGGCAGATCGACTGGGCCCGCTTCCGGAGCATCGCCGACGAGGTGGGCGCGTACCTCTTGGCGGACATCACGCACATCGCCGGGCTCGTCGCCGCGGGGCTCCACGCGAGCCCGATCGACCACGCGCACTTCACGACCACCTGCACGCACAAGCAGCTCTACGGCGGCCGCGGGGGGCTGATCATGATCGGCAAGGACGCCGACCGCATCGGGCCCGATGGCAAGCGGACCCTGTCGGAGGTCATCCAGAAGAAGGTCTTCCCGTTCTTCCAGGGCGCGCCCAACCAGAGCGCGATCGCCTCCAAGGCCCGCGGCCTGGCCTTCGTCGGCAGCCCCGCCTTCAAGGCCGTCGCCCAGCGGGTCGTGGACCTGGCGGACGGCCTGGCCCAGGCCTTCCTGTCCAAGGGTTACCGCGTCATCACCGGCGGCACCGACAACCACATCGTGGTCGTCGACGTGCGCGAGAAGGGCATCACCGGCGTCAACGCGGAGAAGGCCCTCGAGGACTGCAACATCGTCGTCAACAAGAACCGCATCCCCTACGACGAGAAGCCGCCCTCGATCACCAGCGGGATCCGCCTGGGGACCAACGGCCTGGCGATCCGCGAGATGGAGCGCGGGGACATGGACGAGTGCGTGGACCTGATCCACTCGGTGCTCACGAACCTGCGACAGGTGGACGACCGCACGTACGAGCTGGAGCCGGGTTTCCGGGACGCGGTGCGGGCCAAGGTCCGGGCGATCGCACAACGCCGCCCGATCCGCACCTATCCCGCGCCGAACGCCTGGACCTGAGGCCCGGCCTCGATGGCACGCCCCTCGGCGAAGAAGCTCGCCCTCCTGCGCCAGCGCATGGCGCAGAAGGGCATTCGTGCGGAGGCGCCGGCGACGATCCCCCGCCGGAGCGGTGACGGGGATGCGCCCGCCAGCTTCGGCCAGGAGCGCCTGTGGTTCCTGGAGCAGCTCGAGCCGGGGACGTCCCTGTACAACGACTGCCTCGTGGTGCGCCTGGAGGGGGGCGCCCTGGACGAGGAGCTGTTCCAGCGTTGCGTCGACGAGGTCGTCCGGCGCCACGAGGTCCTGCGCACCGGACTGCCGGCCGTCCAGGGGCGCCCGGTCCAACGGGTGCACGCGGAGGCGCGCCTCGTGCTGGACCGCCAGGACCTGCGGGGGAGGCCCGAGGGCGACCGCGAAGAGTTGCTGCTCGAGCTGGTCCGCACGCCCTTCGACCTCGAGCGACCCCCGCTGGTGCGGGCGGCCCTGCTCCGGATCGCGGAGGACCGCTGGGACTTCGCGATGGCGATGCACCACATCGTCTCGGACGGGGTCTCCTACGGGATCTTCTACACCGAGGTGGGTGCCCTGTACGCCGCGGCCAGCCGCGGGGAGCCCGCGCCCCTCCAGCCCCTGCCGATTCAATTCGGCGACTACGCGGCCTGGGAACGCTCCCAGGTGGACGAGGAGCGCATCCGCGCGAAGCTACCCTTCTGGAAGGAGTACCTGGGGGGCGATCTGCCGCACCTGGCGCTGCCCTTCGACCGCCCGCGCCCGGCCGGCGAGACCGCGCACGCCGGGGCGTTCCACCGCTTCCGCCTGCCCGCCGCCCTCTACGGGGCCCTGGAGTCCCTGGCGAAGCGCGAGAAGGTCACGCCCCACTGGGCCCTCCTGGCGGGCTACATGGCGCTGCTGCACACCTACGGACAGCAGACCGACCTGCGGGTCGGTCTCGGCTCCGCGCTGCGGACGAAGCGCGAGCTGGAGCCGTTGATCGGCTTCTTCGTGCAGACCGCCGTGCTGCGCATGGACGTCGGCGGCGATCCGAGCTTCCGCGAGCTGGCCGACCGCGCCCGGGACCGGGCCCTGGAGGTCGCGCGCCACGAGGAGGTGCCCTTCGACCGCGTCGTGCAGGCCGTGCGACCCCGCCGGGGCACCGAGCAGGCCCCGATCATCCAGGCCTGGTTCGGGTACATGAAGGACCTGATCCCCGTGCTGCGGTTGCCGGGCATGGAATCGTCCTACACGATCCTGGATCCGCGGACGGCGCGCTTCGACCTCTGCTTGATCCTCGATGACGCGCACGGCCAGCTGGACTGCTATTTCGAGTACGACGTCGAACTCCTGGATGCCGGCACCGTCGCCGGGATCGCCGAGCGCTACATTGCGCTGCTCGAGGTCGTGCTCGAACACCCCGAGACCACCCTCGCCCTCCTGCGCGAGTCCTTCCCGGCCCTGGGTGCTGCCCCACCCACGCGCCCCCCACGCAAGCTGAAGAAGGTCCGTCGCCGCACCCTGGACGACTGACCGCGCGATCCCGATGAGCCAAAGCACGAGTCAACGCCTCGCGCCCTCTCCGCAGCAACGCCGCGCCGCGGAGGTCGCCGAGACGTGCCCCTTCGTCGGGGCCGCCTACCGCGTGGAGGGCTCCCTCTCCGCCCCCGAGGTCGAGGCGGCCCTGGCGCGGATCGCCACCGAACGCGAGGTCCTGCGGACCCGCCTGGTGCCCCACGGGGACGCGCTGGCCCAGGTCGTGGACGGGACGGCGACGCTGGCCTGTGACGCCGCCGAAGAGGCCTACCCGAGCCCCCAGGCGGCCCTCGCGGCCCTCGCCGCGGACGCGGGCGACGCGCACCTGACGGCGCGCCTCGCCCGGGCGGGGACCGAGGAGTTCCTGCTCCTGCTCCAGGGGCCCGGCCTGGCCGACGCACGCTCCCTCGACGTGCTGGCCCAGGCTCTGTTGGCGGAACTGGCCGGGGAGAGCGCGCCGCGGCCCCGGGACGAAGAGGGACAGGCCCTCCAGTACGCGGACCTCGCCAGCCTCCAGGAGGACCTCCTGCGCGACGAGGACGGAGCCGAGGCCCGGGACCACCTGGCCTCCCTGCCCCTGGGCACGGCCGCCGATCAACGGCTGGGTCTCGAGCGGCCGGCGGCCGCGGCGGACGAACCCCGGGCCGAGCTGCGCGTGCTGAGCGCGGACGAGGCCGAGGCCCTGCGCACCCTGTCGGAGCGCTCCGGGGCCCCGCGGGCGGCCGTCGCCCTGGCGGCCTGGGCGTGCGTCGTCGCCCGCCAGACCGACGTGGCCGAGCCGGTGCTGGCCCTCGCGAGCGAGGGACGCGACTATGAGGGCCTGGACGTGGCCCTCGGGCCCTTCGAGAAGCACGTGCCCCTGGTCCTCGGTCCGGGTGCGGACGAGGGCTTCGACGCCCTGGTGCTGCGCGCCCGGGCCGCCCTGGAGCGGGCCCTCGACGACCACGACGCGTGGGACCCCACGGCCCCGGACGGCCCCGCGCTCCTCCCCCACGCCTTCGCGTGGCGCAGCGGGTTCGGGACGTCCCTCGGTGGGCGCTCCCTGCACGCCGCCGCCCGGTTCGGTCAGAGCGACCAGAGCCGCGTGACCGCCGCCTTCGAGACCCTTCGGATCGGCGGCGAGGACCGCCTGACCCTGCGCCTGGAAGCCCCCGGTGGCTCCCTGGACGGCGCTGCCCGGGGGGCGTTGGCCGACCAACTCCTGGCGTTCCTGGTGGATGCGAGCGCCGCATCGCGCGCGCGGATCGCCGAGCAGAACGACGTCGGACCCGCCTGGCGCGAGCGCCTGACCGGCGCGCTCGCCGGGACGCCCGCGGCCGCCCGCGGTGCAGACCGGATCACCGCGCTGCTGCGGGAGGGCGCGAGCGCCGCGCCGAGCGCGATCGCCCTGCGGGGCGCAGACGAGGAACTGAGCTACGCCGAGCTCGAGGCGCGCACGAACCGCCTCGCCCGGCACCTGCGCGACCTGGGGGTCGGGCCCGGCCGCTACGTCGGGTTGTACTTCGACCGCAGCCCGCAGATGATCGTCGCCCTGGTCGGTGTGCTGAAGGCCGGGGGCGCCTACCTGCCCCTGCCGCCCGCCTACCCGGACGAGCGCGTGCGGGGCATGCTCGAGGACACCGCGGCCGACCTCTTGCTGACCTCGACCAAGCACTCCGGGAGAACTCCGGCGTCGGAGGCCCGCGTCCTGGTTCTCGATCAGCTCGGCGACGAGCTGGAGCGCCACGGGGACGACCCCCTGGAGGAGCTCCACGGGCCGGAGGATCCGGCCTACGTGATCTTCACCTCGGGATCGACCGGCCGGCCCAAGGGCGTGCCGATCACCCACGCGAACCTGAGCCACTCGACCCTCGCCCGCCGGGAGTACTACCCCGAGCCCCTCGGGGCCTACGTGCTGCTGTCCTCCTTCGCGTTCGACAGCTCGGTGCCCGGGATCTTCTGGACCCTGACCTCCGGGGGCACCCTGGTGCTGCCGCCGGAGGGGACCGAGCGCGAGCTGGGCCAGCTCCCCGGCTGGGTCGAGCGCCACGGATCGACGCACCTGTTGGCCCTGCCCTCGGTCTACGGGCTGCTGCTGGAGGGTGCCCAGGCCGGCCAACTGGATTCCCTGCGCGCGGTCATCGTCGCCGGGGAGAGCGCGACCCCCGAGTTGGTGGCGCGCCACGCCGAGAAGCTGCCGGGCTGCGCGCTGTACGACGAGTACGGTCCGACCGAGAACACGGTTTGGAGCACGGTGCAACGCTGCACCCCGGCGGACGGGTTCTTCACCGTGCCGATCGGCCACCCGGTCCCCGGCGTCCGCATCCTGGTCGCGAACCGCGACCTCCCCGAGCCGCAGCCGGTGGCCCCCGGCGTGCCCGGGGAGCTCCTGGTCGGAGGACCGCAACTGACCCCGGGGTACCTGGGGCGGCCCGAGCTGAACCAGGAGCGCTTCGTCAGCGGTCCGGACGGGGAACGGCTGTACCGCACCGGCGACCTGGTGCGCATGCACCCCGACGGGACCCTCGAGTTCCTGGGCCGGCTGGACCACCAGATCAAGCTGCGCGGGTATCGCATCGAGCTCGAGGAGATCGAGGCGCAGCTCGCCGAACACGGGTCCGTGCGCGAGGCGGTCGTGACCGCGCCGGCCTTCGGGACCGGGGGGGGCTCCGAGGACCGGCGCCTGGTCGCCCACGTGCTCGGCGCCACGGCGGACCTGGACACCGAAGCCCTGCGCCAGCACCTCGCGCAGCGCCTGCCGGAGTACATGGTGCCCGCGCACATCGTCGCCCTGGAGGAGCTGCCGCGCCTGCCCAACGGCAAGGTCGACCGCCAGGCCCTGCCCCTGCCGAGCAGCGGGGCCGGATCGGCGTCGGCCGGCGTGGACGCGGCCGCCGGTCCCCTGGAGCGCCTGATCGCCCACCTGTGGGCCGAGCTCCTGGAGGCCGACGAGGTCGGACTCGACGAGGACTTCTTCGACCTCGGGGGGCATTCCCTGTTGGCGGCGCGCTTCTTCGCGCAGCTGAACGAGACCCTCCAGATCGACGCGCCCCTGCGCTACCTGTTCGACAACCCCAGCGTCCGGGGCCTGGCGGCGGCGATCCAGGAGACGCCCGAGGAGGGCCCCCGGGCCCTCCGGGCCGCCGAGCTGGCCCTCCCGGTGCTCGGGTTGGACGGGGCGCAGGAGGCCCCGGCAGCCGCCGGCGGGTCGGCCCTGGAGCGCCTGATCGCGACCCTCTGGGCCGCTGGCCTGAACGAGGACCGGGTCGACCCCGAGGCGGACTTCTTCGACCTGGGCGGCCACTCCCTGCTCGCCGCCCGGCTGTTCGCCCAGATGAACGAGCTGCTCCAGACCGAGGCGCCCCTGCGCCTCCTGTTCGACCACCCCTCGGTCCGGGGCCTGTGCACCGCCCTGGGGGGCGGGGATCCGGCGGAGGTCGAGCGCCTCGAGCGCACCGCGGAACTCACCCTCGAGGTTCTCGAGGGCGAGTGAGCGCGGCTTCCCCCAGAACCGCGCGATCGGGCTAGAATAAGGGGTTGGAGGCGGTTTCCGTCACGAGAGGGAACTCCAGTCCGCGAGAGAGAATTCCAGTCGTCGGCTCTACCGGCAATCGACCATGACCCCCCTGCACCCCCGGCGGGCGCTCGTTTGCGCCCCCCTCGTCCTGTGCCTGGCCCCCACGCCGGCGAGCGCCCAGACCCCCGGGCACGTCCTTTCCGAGCAGAAGATCTCGAGCGCCTTCGGGGGCTTCGACGGCACCCTCTCACAGCAGGACGGGTTCGGGCACTCGGTCGCCTCCCTCGGCGACGTCAACTCGGACGGGGTCCCGGACATGGCCGTCGGAGCCTGGATGGACGACGACGGTGGCATGGACCGCGGCGCGGTCTGGATCCTGTTCCTGGACGCCACCGGCCAGGTCGTCGGGGAACAGAAGATCAGCTCGACCTCCGGGGGTCTGACCGGGCCCCTCGTGGACTTCGACGACTTCGGCTCCTCTTGCGAGGGCCTCGGGGACCTGGACGGGGACGGCGTGCCGGACCTCGCCGTGGGCGCCCCCGGGGACGACCAGGTCGGCAACGGGACCGGTGCGGTTTGGGTCCTGCTCCTCAACGGCGACGGCACGGTCAAGTCCGAGGTGCGCATCACCGAGGGCTCCGGGGGCTTCAGCGGAGACCTCGACGCCCTGGACCTCTTCGGCCAATCGATCCTGAACACCGGGGACCTGGACGGCGACGGGGTCACGGACATCATCACCGGCGCGCAGTTCGACGACGACGGCGGCATCAACCGCGGTGCGATCTGGGTCCTGTACCTGAACGCCGACGGCACCGTGAAGAGCGACAAGAAGATCAGCTCGACCAGCGGCGGCTTCTCGGGCGTGTTGACCTCCACGGATTCCTTCGGCGCGTCCCTGGCCCTCCTGGACGACCTCGACGGGGACGGCCTGCGGGAGATCGCGGTCGGCGCGTCGCGGGCGGATCGCGACGGGGGCTTTTGGATCGGCTCGGTCTGGATCCTGTTCCTGGACGCCAACGAAGACGTCGTCTCCGAGGTCGAGATCGGCAACGGGCTGGGGGGCTTCCCCGCGGACCTGAGCGACCAGGATCGCTTCGGCTACGGGCTGACCTCGATCCAAGACCTCGACGGCGACGGCTTCCGCGAGTTGCTGGTCGGCGCCCCCAAGGACGACACGGCGGGCACCAACCGCGGCGTCGTCTACGTCCTGTTCCTGAACACCGACGGCACCGTGCGCGATCGGATCGAGATCGGCCCGGGCCAGGGCGGCTTCTCCCCGCTCCTCGACGACGGGGACGAGTTCGGGCGCAGCCTCTGCGCCCTGACCGACCTGGACGGGGACGGGCTGGAGGAGCTGATCGTCGGCATGCCCTTCGAGGACGCCGGCGGCGGCCCGATCTCGGACTTCGGGGCGGCCTGGGTGCTGTTCTTGGACGACGAGTGCGCCACCGCGACGGCCACCTTCCGCGCGGACACGGCCGGCCAGAACCTGACCGGCTACGTGTCGCCCCCGGCCCTGATCGGCCAGGACTGGGAGCCCTCGGTCGACAACACCGGGACCGGCAACAACCTGGTGGTCGTCGTGGCCTACGCGGCGCCCCTGGACCTGTTCGTCCCGAGCCTGGGGTCGATCCTGGTGGACATCACCGATCCCGCCGGCGAGCTGACCGCCGGCAGCCTGGTCGGGGCCGGGACGGGGCTCGTGCCCCTGTCCTTCCCGATCCCGGCGGCCCCCAGCCTCTGCGGGATCGCGGCCTTCACCCAGGGGGTCAGCTTCGGCGGTGGCGCCGGGGTCAAGCTCCACAACGCCTACGACCTGGTGGTCGGTTCCTGAGGCTCAAAGGACCCACCGGTCTTTTTTTCCCCGGGGCAACGGGCGAACAACGCAGAGCTGCGGCGAGAACCCCTCCCGACCTCAATGCCGGGGACCCCATGATACGATGAGGGACTCGAGAGGCAGGGTCGTGAAGGGCTCGGACCCCTCTCCGAGCGGGTGCTCCGGCCGCCCTCGAATCCGTCCCGGCGTGACCGCCACGCAAACGAACTCGCAACCATGACCAGCCCCTCGGATCGGATCGACTGCATCGTCATCGGGTACAACGACCTGCCCGTCGACGGCGTCCTCGAAGGTGCAGAGGCGTCCCAGAACCGCTCGCCGATCTGGAGCGAGATGCTGCGCAGCACGGCCCGCTTCCGCGGCCAACGGCTGCCGTACATGGATCTCCTGAACGCCTCCCTCAGCGAGGCCTCCGGCGAGCCCCACGCGTACCACGTGTGCAAGCTGCCGGCCCTGGGGGTCACCTACCTGACCAGCTTCCTGCGCAAGCGCGGGCACGCGGCCGAGGCGATCCAGTTCTACAACGGGGAGAAGGAGCGTCTGCGCGAGCTGCTGGCGCAGAAGCCCCTGTCGGTCGCGATCACCACCACGTTCTACGTCGAGCCCGGCCCGATCAACGACATCACCGCCTTCGTTCGGGAGCACTCCCCCGAGACCAAGGTGATCGTCGGCGGCCCGCACATCTTCAACGTCTGCGAGTCCCTGGACCCGGCCAGCCAGGACTTCGTGCTGGGTTCGATCGCGGCGGACATCTTCATCTTCGACTCCCAGGGGGAGACGACCCTGGACAAGGTGGTCACGCAGCTCAAGGGCGGCGGCGAGTTGGAGAGCGTCCCGAACCTGATCTACGCCCAGGGCGAAGGCGCGAAGTTCCGCCACACCGAGCGGGAAGTCGAAGACAACGACATGGACCAGAACGTCATCGACTGGTCCCTGTTCGAGGAGTCCGTCTTCTCCCCCACCGCCCAGATGCGCAGCGCCCGCAGCTGCGCCTTCGAGTGCGCCTTTTGCCGCTACCCGGCCGTGGGTGGCCGCCTGAACCTGAACAGCGTCGAGGTGGTCGAGCAGCAGCTGCTGCACCTCGCCTCCCGGGGGGTCAAGCAGGTCGTGTTCATCGACGACACGTTCAACGTGCCGTTGCCGCGCTTCAAGGAGCTGTGCCGCATGATCATCCGGCACCGCTTCGACCTGGAGTTCTACTCCTACTTCCGGTGCTCCAACTCCGACCAGGAGGCCTTCGACCTGATGGCCGAGGCGGGCTTCAAGGGCACCTTCCTGGGGATCGAGTCGGGCGACCAGAGCGTGCTCGACAACATGAACAAGTACGCGAAGATCGACAAGTACATGGTCGGCATCGCGAACCTGAAGGAGCGCGGGATCTGCACCCACGCCTCGTTCATCGTCGGCTACCCCGGGGAGAGCGAGGAGACGGTCTCGAACACGATCCGCTTCATCAACGAGGCCCAACCGACCTTCTTCAACGCCGGCGTCTTCTACTACGACGTCAAGGCCCCGGTGCACGGGATGGCCGACCAGTTCGGGCTGAAGGGCGGTGGCTTCAACTGGCGCCACAAGACGATGGACTGGAAGTCCGCCGTCCGCCAGGCCGACCGGATCTACCGCGAGGTCACGAACTCGACGATCCTGCCGACCCACATGTTCGACTTCTGGGGCATCCCCTACCTGGTGGGCCAGGGCTTCAGCGTGGATCAGCTGGAGGGCTTCGCCAAGCGGACGCGCCCCCTCTTGCTGGCGGGCCTGGACGCGCCCCACGCCGACCAGCCGGAGCTCGAGCAGGAGCTGGTGGACTTCTTCCGCGGCGCGGGCGCCCCCCAGGGCCTCTCGGCGTCGACGGGCTCGAGCGTCCCCTCCTGAGTCCGGGGGGAGTCGGCCGGGGGGGTCACGTCCCTCCCCGGCGCCGTCCGGGTGGCCCCAGTCCGGGCGGTCTCAGTGTTCGACGTGCCCGTCGCCGGATCCGCCGCCGTAGCCCATGTCGTTGATGCGCTGCAGCGTGTCCTCGTCGATCGACCCCTGCCGGCGGGCCGGCTCGCCGTAGGGCGACAGGAGCGAGGCCAACTCGGCGACCACGTCGGGGTGCTGCGCGGCGAGGTCCATGAGCTCCCCGGGATCGATGCTGAGGTCGAACAGCTCCCGGACGCGTTCTCCCTCGAGGCCGCGCTCCACGAGCTTCCAGCGGCCCCGTAGCACCGAGCGCTGGGGCAGGGCCGCGACCGCCCCGTGCACCGTGGCCTTGGCGGCGTCGCCGTAGAACTCGATCCCGGCGACCGCGGCGTCGACGTCGAGGTCGCGCAGGTCCCGGCCCGGACTGCCGGGCAGCTCGGTGCCGGCGATCGCGGCGATGGTCACGCTCACGTCCACCAGGCTGACCGGCGCGTCCGGTGCCTCGAGCGCTTCCCCCGCCGGGGGGAACACGATCAGGGGCACGCGCACGACCTCCTGGTAGACGGTCGTGCCGTGTTCGGTGATGCCGTGCTCGGCGAAGGCCTCGCCGTGGTCCGAGGTGATGAACACCCAGGTCGAATCCAGGATCCCGCGGTCGGACAGGTCCTGGAGGAGCGTCCCCAGTTGGGCGTCCAGGTACAGCAGCTCCTCGTCGTAACGGGCGCGCAGGCGCTCCCGTTCGGAGGCCTCCAGGTCCAGGGAGATGTGCCGCGAGCGCTCCGAGAGGGAGGTCGGGTGGAACGCGCCCCGGTACGGCGCCGGGGGCACGTAGGGCCCGTGGGTGTCCCCGTAGTTCGCGAACAGGAACAGCGGGTGATCGACGCCGTCGCTCCAGCGCGACGCGAGGTCGAGGATCGAGCGGTTCACGTGGTTCCCGCGGGAGCCACCCTTCATGACCTCGATGTAGGCCCCGGGCAGGAAGCGGTCCCGGAGGGCCTCTCCGAGGAAGGGCAGCCGGTCGAAGTGGATGACCCGGAAGTAGGCGTCGAACCCATCGCGCAACCCGCCGACGACCCGCAGCCAGTAGTTGGCGTAGGACCCCAGGGTCGCGTAGCCGGCCCCCTGGAGCTGCTCCGCCAGGCGCGGGGTCTTGTCGTGCAGGCCGAAGGCCGTGCGCAGGGAGCCGTCCAGGTCGAAGTGGGCCCCGTGCTGGTGCGGCATCAGGCCGGTGAACAACGAGGCGTGGGACGGGACGGTCCAGGTGCCGTTCGAGTAGGCGCTGGGGAAGGCCACCGCGTTCGGCCGCTGCTGCATCCAGCGCTCGAGCTCGGGCGTGGTCTCGCGCCCGTAGCCGTACACCGACAGGTGATCGGCCCGCAGCGTGTCGAGAACGATCAGCAACACGTTGGGCAGCTCGGCGGCGCCCTCCGGCAGGGGGCGCCGGGACGCGAAGTTCGGCGGGGGGCTGCGGTGCGTGCCGCTGGCCCGGTGCGTCCAAGGCTCCAGGGCGAACCAGCCCGCCAACAACACCGGGAGGAGTCCCCAGGCGGCGGTGCGCAGGGGTCCCTGGAAGGAGACCGCGACCCGCGGCACCACGTACAGCAGCCCGGCCATCGACAGGCCGCCGACCAGCGCGTAGGCGAGGCTCTCGTCGAGCACCGGCACCAGGTCGGCGAGCCAGGAGCCCTTCAGGAACACCAGAGCCAAGGCCGCCCCGACCGAGGCGCCCTCCAACGGGGCCGGCGGGCGCTCGAGCCAGCGACAGGCCACCAGGGCCGCCAGGGTGCCAGCCGCGACCAGCGCGCCGCTCAGGGGATCGACGACCAGGGCGGCGGTCCCGCCGGCCCAGGCCGCCAGGGCCACGGAACGCGGCAGGCGCACGAGCTGCACGAGCCCCCCGAACAGCGCCGAGGCCCCCAGGCCGAGACCACAGCAAAGGGCGTAGTACCCGGCCGGCAGATAGTTGCGGAAGCCCAACCAGCGCGCGACCTCGATCGCCGTCAGGGTCAGGGCCGCGGCGAAGCAGGCCAGGGCGACCCCCTGGTGCCGGGGGACGGCCCGCGGGTCGTCCGCGCGGGGGTTCGACGAAGGAGGTTGGTCCATGAGCTGGGAACGCCCTGCCGAGCGGACCAGAGGGCCGCGCCCGGTCAGTGGACGAGGAGCTTACGAATTTCGGAGAGCGTGGGCACGCCCTGCATCGTCGCCAGGATCCGCCCACCGGCGTCGGTGACGATGGTCGAGGGGGTGACCAGGTCGCTCCAGGTGGCCTCGATGAAGGCCTTGACCTCCTCGCGCTCGTCCATCGGCAGGTCGGCCAGGACCTCGTACGCGGGGTTGCTCTTCTCCACGTAGGCCTTCAACTCCTCCGCCGTCTCCTCGAGCTTGACCGGCACGCCCCAAATAGCGACGTCCTCCGGCGAAAGCTGCTCCCGCAGGTGGGCCACGCTGGGCATCTGCTTCTTGCAGGCGGCGCAGGTCGCGAACATCGCCACGTACAGGTTCAGCCGGGGCGCCTCGTCGGTCTGGCTCGGGATCGACAGGGAGAGGCTCTGGGCCGGGGCCCCCTGGCCGGAGGCCGGCGACGCGACGTCGCGCGCATAGGGCTCGAGCAGCGCGACCTCCCCGCCGATGTCGTCGGGGTTCTCGTGGAAGCTCACCAGCGTGCCGCTCGCCACGTCCTGCAATTCCTGGACACGGCCGGAGGGCCAGGTCAGCTCCACGCGGTCCGCGCGCTCCGCGGTCCCCAGGCCGACGAGCACCGTCGCCGAGTTCGTCGCCGCGCGACCGTCCCCGCGGCGCACCTCGCGCAGCAGGGTCCGCTCGCCGGTGAACACGCGCAGCTTCGCGCCGATCCCCTCGCGGTTGCTCCACTCGGGGCTGGTCGAGCCGGGACGGTTCCCGCCGACGAACCGGAAGGCCAAGACGTTGCCCCCGGACCCCTGGTTGTGGGCGACGTCCCCGATCCGGTTGCGGTACAGCTGGATCGTCGGCTCGGTCGAGCTGGCGACCACGAAGTCCTGCCAGCCGTCGCGGTCGAAGTCGATCAGCGAGCTGGTGCGCCCGTCCCCGGGGTCGTCGAGGCCGGCGATCCCGGCGATGTCGTGGTATTGCCGCCCCCCGTTGCTGAGGAACAGGTTGTCCCGTTCGCCACCGCTGAAGGAGTTGCGCGGCGTGGTGTCTCCGAAGTTCCCGAGGGCCCCGGCTCGGTTCCGCAGCTTCTTGACGTTGTCGTCCGAGCGCACGACCGTGCGCCAGAAGTCGCTTCACAAATCGACGTCGTCGCGGAAGAAGCGTGGGGCCGAGTAGAAGCCGTTGAGCGTGTAGATGTCCAGCCAGCCGTCGTTGTCGACGTCGAGGAACTGGCTGCCCCAGGACCAACCGCCGATCTCCACCTGCATCTTGGAGTCGTCCTTGGAGGAGGCCTTCTCGAATCGCTCCCCGGTCCAGGCGAGCAGCGAGTTCCCGGCCGCCATGTCCAGGAAGCGCCGATCCACGCCGGTCACCCGGGGCAGGATGCGGTTGCCGGCCTTGGAGAACATGTTGGAGACGTAGATGTCCTGGTCCCCGTCGGCGTCGAAGTCGGCGATCGAGGCGCCCATGCCGAACCCGACGTCGCCGGAGTTCGTCTCGGTGGTGACGTCGACGAAGACCCCGTGCCCGCCGTTGCGGAACATGTTGTTCAGGGCGAAGTCGTTGGCCGCGTAGAGATCCGGGTCCCCGTCCACGTCCACGTCCCCCCAGGTGGCCTGGAAGGTGTTGCGGTACAGGGTCAGGGGCGTGTCCTCCACCGCGGTGAAGCTGCCCCCGGCGTTGGCCATCAGGCGGTTCGGGGGACCGACGCGGTCGCGGATGTAGTGCTCCATCGACTCGAAGGCCAGGTCGTACAGCTTGGCCGCCTGGTCCGCGGGCAGGTAGTCCGCCAGGAGCTTGCCCTTCTCGATCTTGCCGCCCAGGGAGCGGTTGTATTCCTTGGACACCGCCTGAGCCGCGTACGTGCCGATGTAGAGGTCCAGGTCGCCGTCGCCCTCGTAGTCGGCGGCCGAGGCGGTCGAGGCGAAGTACACCTCGCCCCCGGGGATGCGGTCGGTCGCGTCCACGAAGCGGCCGCCCTCGTTCACCAGGTAGCGGCTCGGCTCGAGACTGCGGCCGACGAACAGGTCCGGGTCCCCGTCGTCGTCGAAGTCCGCGAAGAGCGCGACGTTGGTCGTCGAGCCCCACTCGCCGGAGCCTTGAATGCGCAGCCCGAGCTCGTCGGTCTTGTCGACGAAGGTCCCGTCGCCCTGGTTGTGGAAGAACAGCGGGTCGCCCTCCTGTTCCAGGGCGTAGAAGTCGTCCCAGCCGTCGCCGTCCACGTCGACGACGCTGACCGCGGGCATGATCCAGGCCCCCCGATAGTCCCAGTGGGGGTGGGGGATGGGCCACTTCGTCTCGTCGACGATGTAGTCCGCCAACATGCCCTCCAGGCGCTCGCGGGTCTCGTTCCCGCGCGCGAGAGCGCGCGCCTCCGGGTCCGCGACCGCCACGTCCAGGACCTCCTCGAAGTACGGGAACGGAGCGGTGACCACCCGGAACGAATCGAAGTGGAACTCCGACAGGAACCAACGCTCGTCGTCCCCCAGGTGCTCGGGGTTCGTCGGATCGGCCCCCTCTTCGAGCTGCCAGGTCGTGTAGAGATCGCCGCTGACCTTGGCGCGCTCGCCGGTCAGCAGGCGGCAGACCCCCTTGAAGTAGCCCTTGACCCGCCACTGCCCGTAGTCGAAGCCGGACTCGTCGTCGCCGACGAAGTCCCCGCCGACGAACCCGAACTTGGCGTGCTCGAAGTAGTCCACGACCTCCAGCAGGGGCCGCATCAGGTCGAGCTCTTCCCGGGGCACGAGGCGCTCCTCGGAGTCCTCCTGGACCGTCCAGTGGAAGATCTGCGCCCCGACGTTCTCGAGGACCTCGGCCGGCTCGTCCACGCGGGCCTCCAGGTCCACCACGCGCACGTCCGCCGTGAAGAACTTCGCGTCGCCGGCGCTGGGGACGCGCAGGTTCTTGGCCGAGTTGGTCAGCTTCTTGAACCGCGGCGTCAGGCTCAGGTGCACGGACTCGGAGGCGTTCATGCGCTCGAGCTCGGCCATCTGCCGGGTGGCCAGCTCCGGCAACAGGTAGCCCCGGCTCTGGGCCGTCCACAGGGCCCCGAAGCCGATCGGCACCAGCAGCGCGACGGCACCCAGCACGTTCAAGGCCCCCGGCAGGCGGACCTTGCCCGTCAGGAGCAACAACCCCGCGAGGCCGCACAGGACCTCGAAGGCCAGCACGATGTTGCGGTTGCGCCCCGAGGCGAGGACCTCGTCGGGGGACTTGCCGAGCTCGAAGGCGCCGAAGCCGACGGAGGCGGGGTTGACCGCCACGGCGACCAGGATCAGCGCGAGCCCGAGGAGGACGGAACGGCCGCGGGTGGGGCCCGTGGCGGAGGCTTGGATGGTCATGGCAAATGGAAGGTAGCGAGCCCACGCGGTCCTGCGGGGACGAACGCAAGACGCATAATCCCTACGCGCGCGGGCGGGCCCCGGGGGCGAGGGGACCGGCCGGTCCGCGGCCCAAGGAGGTGCCCCAGGGGCCATCGGCCGCCTCGGCAGGCCGCTGAAGGGGATTCTCGACGATCCGCGACCCCCCTCCGGGGCCCTCCCCGGGCCTCCCCGATCCGCCGGCCGCTGGGGCTACCGCGCCCACCAGCCCAGGGCGGGGCTGTCGGCGGTGATGCGCTCGACCACGGCGACGATCTCGGGCTCCAGCTCGTCCTTCCAGGCCCGTGCGATCTGGGCCGAACCGCGTCCCACCTCGGAGACGCGCCCTTCCACCAGGGGGGTCCAGGGCAGGTCCAGGAACTCGAAGACGCGCCGGGTCTGGGGGACCGTCTCCTCGGCCAGGTCCTCGTACAGGATCCGCAGGTAGGAGTCGCGCCCCTCGCCGGCGGCGGCGGTCTCTTCGGTGCAGTAGCGCCACCACCACAGCTCGCACTCGACGGCGCTGAGGCCCTCGGGGTCGCCGATGCGGGCAGCCCAGGTCGCGTCGCGCTCGACCAGCACGCGCAGGCGCTTCTGCTCGTCCCATTCGTCGGACTGGTCGCTGCGGCGCTGCTCGGTGGCCCCCTGCACCCACCGGCGGTACCAGGACTTCGCGAAGCCGCCGGGGTGACGGACGATGTGGAGCGCCTTCGCATCCGGGCGCTCCGCGAGGGACCACCGGGCCACCCCGACGAAGGCGTTGACCTTGAACACGTGGAACGCCGCGCGCAACCGCGCCGGGGAGCTCATCCAGAACGGCAGGGCCCGCTCACGCCCGTCCATCGGCTTGGTCCGGTAGACCAACTTGTGCATCAGGCGGTAGTGCCGATAGATGTAGAAGAACCCCGGGGCGCGCATCCCCGGATAGACCCAGTCCTTGGCCCAGTGGATCCCGTGGTCCCGGGGCCCGATGGTCGCCGCCGCGTCCAGGATCGCGTCGTCGAACAGCTCGGCCAGGCGGGCGGGGTCGTCGACGAAGTAGCGGAACGGGGCCAGTCGCCGCAGGGCGCTGTCCGCCAACTGGTCCGGCTCGTTGCGGCAGTGGGTGACCGGGCTCTGGTTCAGGAGCCCCATCAGGAAGTTCGTGCCCGAGCGCCCCTGGCCGTGGATCAACGCGTAGTGCAGGGCGGCCGCACCGCCCCAGGCCTTTTCGGGGCCACCCTCCTCGGGCACGGAGTCCAGGGAGGTCCCCGCGGAGGCGCCGGCCATCAGCGCTCGGCCTCCTCGGACCGGGGAGCCCCGGCCGACGCCAGGGAGGGAGCCCCCGCCGCCGCTTCGATCGGACGGGGTTCGGCGTCCCCCGGGCTGCCCGCCGCGGGCGCCTCCTTGCGCCCCAACAGGCGCCAGAAGCCCTTGCGCGCGACGAACACCAGGGTCATGAAGATCAGGATCAGGTCGTAGGAGACGCTCTTGTTGCGGATGTAGTGCTCTTCCCCTTCGAAGCGCACCTTCCAGTCGTCGAGGGTCTCGTCCCCCACCGCGTTCTCGAGCACGCACACCTGCCCGATGTTCGTCAAGCCGGGCTTCACGAGGTAACGCGTGTTGAAGCGCGGGATCCGCTCCGACAGCATCGCTTGCAGCCCAGGGGCGATCGGGCGCGGCCCGACGAACTCCATGTGGCCACAGACCACGTTCCAGAGCTGGGGCAGCTCGTCGATCTTGGTATCCCGCAGGATGCGCCCGATCCGCGTCACGCTGGGGTCGTCCAGCTTCACCCCCTTCTCGAAGGCGTCCACGTTCTCGCTGCCGGCACGCATCGTGGTGATCTTCACGATCCGGAAGGACTTCCCCATGAAGCCCGGGCGCTCCTGCCGGAACAAGAAGGGCCGCTTGGCGGAGAGCCGCACCGGCAAGTAGAGCACCAGGAGCAGCGGGCTGACGAGGATCAGCATCATCAGGGCCACGACCCGCTGGACGAAGGCCCACAGGGTGTTGGTCATCTGCCACTCGCGGTCGATGCGCGAGCGGTCCATCCCCTGCAGCAGCTCCGAGGGGCTGGGGATCCGTTGGCGGTCCGAGGCGCCGTTCATCAGGCCTGCACCTCGACGCCATCGGAGGCCGGTCGGGTCGCCTCGTCCGCGGCGGCCGGTTCCGTGCGGTCGTTCCAGTCGCGCAGCAGGAGCTGGATCGAGGCCGCCGCGTGGCGCACGCCTCCGAACGCCCGGGTCCGTCGCTTGTGCCCCTCGGCCAACTCGACCAGGCGCAGGCGCATGTGCTCGATGATCGGGCGCCACGACGCGGGGTCGCTCTTGTCGCAGGCTCCGTCGCAGCCGGCGTTGATCAGGCCCTTCAGGGAATCGATGTCCAGGGCGGCCGAGAAGGCGAAGATCGTCGCATCCGGGTTCCGCTCGCGGACCTCGCTGGCCAGGCGCGGGGCCACGAGCTCGCCATTGAAGTCGTTGTCGAGGAAGTAGAAGTCGAACTCGCCGGCGACCTCGGGGACCAAGCGCTTGACGAGGTCGAGCTCCGGGAAGTTCGTGCTCAGGATGACCTCGAGGTGGTCCAGGGCGAAGGGATCGTCGTCCACCAGGAGCGCACAGGGTCGCCGGGTCCCGTAGCGGCCGGACTTGCGCCCCTTGGGCACGGTCCCGCGCACGGCCGCGCCCCCGAGCAGCCCGGCGGCGAAGGGCAAGCCCTGGACGATGTAGCGCTTGAACAGGCGCCGCGGTTCCTGGCAGAGCCGGTGGAACCACTCCAGGCCGACGGCCTGCATCCACTTCGGCGCGCGCTGCACCTCGCCGGTCAGGAACGAGAAGCTGATGCCGACCCCCAGCCACCAGGTGCTGGGCATCTCGTCCTTCAGCAGGCGGATCACGTGCTCCTGCTTGGGTGAGCCCAGGGCGACGAACACGATGTCGGGCGCGGCGTCCTTCAGCTTCCGCGCCAGCCGCGCCATCGCGATCGGGTCCTTCTCGAAGCCGTACTCGGGGCAGTCGGTGCCGGCCACGACCAGCTCTGGGTAGCGCTCCCGCAGGGCCTCGGCCGCGCCGACGTCCGTCCCCTCGTTGCCCCCCAACAGGAAGATCGAGCGGCCCCGCTTGGCCGCGCCGGAGCTCAGGGACGAGATCAGGTTCGACCCGGCCACCCGCTCGGGAACCGGGGTGCGCTGTAAGGACAGGGCCCAGACCAGGATCATCCCGTCGGGCACCCGCAGGTCGGCCTCCTCGTACATGCGCCGGAACTCGGACTCCCGCGTCGCCCGCCGCAGGTGGTCGAGGTTCGGGGTCACCACCCAGCCCCCGCGGCCCTGGTCGAGCTCGGCCAGCACGTACTCGACGCTCTCGGCCTCGCTGACCGCGTGGATCCCGACGCCCTTCAGCTCCACCCCGGGCAGCGCCACGGGCCCGCCGGTGGCCTCGGAGGACCCGGTGGGGAGGGCGGGGAAGACCCGCTTCAGAACGCGTGTGTCCGACTGCGACATGGGAGGGGCTCGAAACGGCGGGGGAGAGCCCTTCAGGTCTATCGGCGCGCGCTGCCGGGGGGCTCCAGCAGAACCTCTCCCAGGGCGCCGATGGCCCCCCAGTCTAACCCGCCGGGGCGCCGAACAGAGGACCCCAACCGCGCCTCCCCCACCCGGCCGTGGCCCGTCCCCCCCTACTGGGAACCCAGGCGGCGGTTCCACTCCCGGAACAGCCCCCTCAGGGTCGAGAACAGGTGCACGGCGTCCCGCGGCGGCTCGCGGCGGGCCGTCGTGATGGCCTCGATCGAGCGCTCGACCGCGTCGAGCATCGCCGGCATGTCCCCGGGGACCTTCTTGTCACAGACCCCGTGGCAGCCGGCGTTGAGCAGCTCCTTCAGAGTGCTCTCGTCCAGGGAGGCCGAGAAGGCGAGCACCACGGCCCCCGGGTCCTGGGCGCGCACCTTGCGCGCGAGCTTGCCCGCCAGCCGGACCCCCTCGAAGTCGTCGTCGATGAAGTACAGGTCGAAGGTCCCCGTCGGATCGGGCCGCATGCGCATCTCCACCTCGAGGTCGGGGAAGCGCTCGAGCAGGATCGCCTTGAGGTACTCCAGGGCGTACTCGTCGTCGTCCAGCAGAAGGACTTTGATACCGGTGGCGTCGATCACGGGGCAGGCGTGGACCGAGCTCCTGCCACGGGCGGCCTTCGCGGCCGCCGGCGTTCCCAGGAGAACGGCGGCCGGAAGGTAGCCCAGGGGCCCCGGGTTGGCAACGCCGCGGGGGTCGGGCGCGAAGCTCAGCGTACGCCGGAGGCCGGATAGCGCCGATCCAGCATCTCGAAGGGCTGGAACACCTCCGGGAACCGGTCTCCGTACGCCCCGAGGCCGGCCTCGGAGAGCATCGAAGCATCGAGCCGCACCCCGTTCCACAGGGCGACGACCGGTCCGGCGACCGCCCCCCCGACGAACACGAACGGCACACCGAGGGAAGTCCCACCCCCGTCGATGTGCTCGCGGGTCAGGTCCACGCCCCCGGTGATCGGACTGAGGGCGGTGCCGGCGACGGTGGCACAGCTCGACAGTCCGACGGCCAGGAGGCCCCCCAGCAGGAGGGGCGCGAGGCGCGGCCGGACACTTCCCTGGAGACGCATCGGTAGAGCTTTCATGGGCGCTTGAGGGTGAGCTGTGCGCTCGGTTCGAGGTCGATCGAGAAGCCCGGGCTCCGCAGGGTCAGATTGACCGCGACCGAACCGGTGCTGGCGGGCCAGAAGACCGAGTTCGTCGGGAGCTCGAACGCGCACTGGATCAGACCCAGGGTGACGTCCCGCGTGGCGTGGGCCCTCAGGGTCTCCCGGATGCCCTGCCGTTCGAGGGTCAACTCGAGCTCCACGCCGGCGATGTCCCCGGGGAGATTCCGTTCCTCCTCGGCCTTCAACTCGAGGCGGATCGTCGCGGGCGTGCCGGCGACGAACTGGACCTCGGTGGTCTTCAGCTCCAGCTTGGCTTGCTGGGCACGCTGGAAGTCGAGGGTCGCCGGCGTCTTGCCGTCAGCCCCCTGGCTGGGGAGCTTCTTCGTGCGCACGAAGACCTCCGCGACGGACGTGGCGGTCGTGACCTCGGCCAGCCTCGCGTCCGCACTGGGAGGGACGCGCAACCCGAAGGACTGCCGTCCGTTGGCGTTGGCCCCAAGGAACTGCAAGGTCAAGTCCGTGGGCCAACCGGCGAGCTTCAGAGTGACCTCCCCGTTCTCGTCCCAGCCCGGGTAGTTCTCGTCGAGCTCCTCGGCCGTCCCGTCGAGCTCGAACAGGGCCAGCGGACGGGCGCGATCCGGGGTCCGCAGGAGGAAGTCCGGACGTTGGCGGAGCGGCAAGTCGACCTTCCCCGACAGGAAGGCCAGCTTCGCGGTCGGAGCTGCCTGGGAGAAGCTGACCTTGACCCGGTTCGTGGCGAACACCGGAACGCGCATGACGGCAGAGGTTCCGCCCGCCAGTCGCGCGGTGAAGGCCAAACGCACCTCGCGCGCTTCCGAGTCCTCGGCGACCAGAACCCGGCGCCGGTCGACTAGGGCAGACACGGGCACCTCCAGCCGGAGCTGGTCCCCGGCGGGCTCGAGGCCCCGGACCGGCAGCTCGAGGTCGGTCCCGTCCAGCTCCAATCGCACGCCCCCGTCGGCCAGGGCCGCGAAGAAGCCCGGATAGGCGACCTCGAACAGCTCCCGGTTGGCCGCGGCGACGTGGAACCGCAGTGGGCTGTCCCCGCTCAGTCGGCCCCGCTTGTCGAACGCGACCGCGATTTCGTTCCCGGCGGCCGTGAACGAACGGTCCTTCTCCGCCGGGAACACGGCGATGCGCGGACGCACCTCGGAGCTGACGCGCGCTCCGCTCCGCGGGTCGTCACGATCGAAGCGCAGGAGCTCCAGCTCGAGGACGCGCGCCGGCGCTTTACCCCCCGGCCATTTCTCCCACGCGGCCTCGAGGGTCAGCCGCTTCCCGGCGGAATCCCAGCCACCGGAGTCTTTCCGCACCTCCTTCTCCTCGGCGTCGCTGGGCTGAATCAGACGCAACAGCACGTGGCTGAAGGCCTTCGGCCGGTCATAGGCGAAGCGCACGCTCGCCTCCGCATCGGCCACCAGGTAGGTCGTCAGCAGGTCGGCCTCGGCCTTCGACGCCCGGGGCGACGACGGATCCGTCCGGGGATCGAACTGGATCCGGACGGCCCCCGGCACGGTGTCCTGGCCAAAGGTCGTGATCACGGTCAGGTCCACGGACTCCCCGGGCGCGACTTCCTCCCCCTCGGGGACGAGCTTGGGGTAGCGCAAGTAGTCGAACGTCGCGAGTAGGCCGCGCATGTCGGAAAGCACCTCGATCGAGCTGGCCGGCTGGTTCCCGAGCAGAACCTGGGGGCTGCGCCAGAGCTCTTCACCTTGAATGAGCAGCGTGCGCTTCGGCCCTGACAGGAGCGACTCGTTGGCGTCCCGCCGAGGTCGCATGATGCGCGGCCGGGGCCGACGGCTGAGACCATCGTGGGAGGTCTCGTTGTGCAGCGTCGTACGCTCGAGCAGAGCCCGCGTCACGCGGCCCATGAGATCCGCGGGCTGTGGCAGGTGGACGTGGATCGCCTCACCCCCCCACAGTGGCGCCTTCCCCGCGGCGCCGCCGCGGGCGTGAATCCAGTGGTAGCTACCCTTGATGGACGCCTTCGGGATCCAGGCCGGTGCGATCAGGGCGGCGGCCACATCGTAGCGGCTGACCGTGTGTCGGAAGTCGCCGCCCCCCGCATCGAGCTCGAACTTCGGGCCGAGCACCCAACCCAGGCTCGAGCGGCCGCGGGAGTAGCCGACGACCAAGGGCTGCCGCAGGATCCCGTGGAAGCGCTCCTGGGACTTCTCCAACAACTGGAGTTGGGCGTTCGCACTGACCCCCTCGCCGGGCAACAGCGCCTGAATCGCCGCAATGGTGTTCGTGATCGACTCACGGGCCGCCACGTCCGAGATGCTCTGGGCGATCTCCTTGGGTTGCGCGGCGTAGGCCTCGAACCCCCGCTCCGCCTCGAACAACAAGCGCGCGAACTCGTGGCGGCCGAGCAACACGTGCCCTTCGAGCACCGATGATTCCTGCTCTACGAACTGCTTGACGGGGGGGCAATCGCCCTCGTTCGGGTCCCAGAGCGTGTACCCTTCCTCCCCGCTCGCGCCATCGTTGAACTCGATCGAGCGCAGGGTCAGGTGTTTGGCAAACACGCCTCCACCGTGCTTCTCGTCGATCCCGATCTCTGCCAGCCGAGTCAACCGCTCCTGGTACTGGCGGACGACCACGACCCGCAGGACCTGCTCGAACTCCTGCGAGCAGAAATCGACGGGATCGTCTCCCCCGATCAGGTCCTTGCAACGCGAAGTCTCAAGACGCCTCACGAGACGGTCCGGGGGGGCTTCGCCGCCGGGCAGGGCCTCGTCGTCGGGAACAGTCGACGACTCGTCCCCCCCCGGGGCGTCCGGGTCGTAGTACAGCCAAGTCGGGTTCCCCGAAGAAAGGAATGCGCGTGCCCGCCTCGTCATCAACGAGCTCTCGGCTTGGCCACCGGAACCCCGTGACCCCCCGCTCTGGGGCAGATCATTCGCGTGACGGAGCGGAACCTCGGTGGGCCGGAATCCGTCCGTCCCGCCTCCGGCCTCGTCCGTGCCACCGAAGTAGGCCCGCGCCGACCGCTCGCTCTGCTTGATCGAGCGCAGAACCTGCTGGATCTCGTCGATCCAATCTTCGAGCTGCTCCTGCTCCGCGACCGCCCGCTGACCGGCATCCTCCTGCCGCTTGATCACCTCAGACTGCCGCTTGATCACCTCGGACACGTCGCGAAACCGCCGGCTCCACAGGGACACGTCCTCCTCGATCAGGGCCGGCAACTCCCGCAGCCAGGCGTAGTAGAGCTGCTCGAGCTCGGCGATGCGCACGCTCTCGTCCTCCTCGAGAAACTCGAGGTGCACCTCGACGAACTCCTCGCTCGAGTTCCCCGGGACCACCGTGAGATCGAGGGTGAGGCCGTAGAGCTCCGAGCCGAGGATGTCGTGGGCATCGTCGAACAGGGTCTCGCGCAGTTCGGCTTCGACCGCGTTCCGCATTCCCAAGCGGTCTCGAAAGCGGTCCAGAGGATGCGCCTGGGCGCGGGAGTCGACCGCGTCGTTGGGGTTGATCAGCGCGCGTTCGGGGTCGAAGGGTGCGTCGGCGGTGGGCGGCGGTGCGATGGAGCGAAAGCCCGTGGGGTCGCTGGTCGTCTCGCCGTCCCCGGGCTCCGCGTTCGGGTCCACGGTCGCGTCGTAGCGTTGGCGGGCCTCCTCGACCTGCCGGCGCAGCTCCCAGCGTTGGGCTTCGAGGCGGAGCTTCTCGTTCTTCGCGGCCTCCTCCTCGAGGTCCCCCGCCGTCGGGTCCACCGAGGCGCGCAGGGCGGTGTAGATGCCGGCGAAGGTCCGGATGTCGCGGTAGCCCTGGAGGCTCGACTCGATCTCCTCCGAGGCGCGCAGCTCCGTGCGCAGCCACTCGGCCCGTGCCTGGCGCTCGGAGATCAGCCGCTCGCGGGTGTGGACCTGGGGCTGGCCGACGTGGACCGTGCCCCGGCTGCCGACGCAGGCGGCGGCCGAGAAAAGGGCGAGGGCGAGGCTGAGGAGCGCGATAGACCGACTCATGCTCATGGGGACCTTCCAGGGGGAACCGATGCCGAGCCGGAGGATCGGCGGGGGCGCGTGGGCACCCTCCGCGGGGTCGGACTCCAGCCGGTGCGGGGACGGCAAAACAACGTGGTAGGCGGCGGCGGCCCGCCACCGATCCTGGGAATCGCTCCGTCAGGGCCCCGATGGCGCTTCCCTGGAGAAACACCAACAGCCGACAGTCCCAGCACGGCTCGGCCTTCCTCCGGGCAACCCGGCCCGCTACCGTGGCGCCCGACCCACGAGACCCGTCCAGCGACCATGAGCGAGAAACGACCCCGCGATATCGAGAAGGGCTACTCCGCCGCCGAGTACGCGGCCAAGCTGCGCCGCTTTGCGGACGCCGTCGAGACCGGCGACCGCTTCGAGATCCAGATCGCCGGCGAGCGCATCTACGTCCCGGCCCGCGCCGAGTTCAGCATCGAACACGAACGCGGAGACGGCGAAGAGGAGATCGAGTTCCAGATCCGCTGGAACAACGACTGAGCGGAGGCCTCGGCCCCGTCACCGGGGCGGGGATCAGTCCGTGTCCGCGAGGGCTCGCTTGGAGAAGGCGTGCACGGCCGCGCCGATGTCCGCGGCGCTGCGCTCGAGCAGGGCCGGCAGGGAGCTCTCCCCGCTGGCCATGTAGTACGCGCGGATCATCCGTGCCAGCACCGGGCGGTTGACCCCCTCCTCGCCGTGCCAGAGCCAGGCGCAGGTCGCGGCGGCCTGGGCGTAGAACAGGTTCAGGTCCGAGGCGCCGAAGCCCTTGCCGAGCTCCCAGGTCAGGGGCACGAAGTGCTCGCTCTTCGCCGACAGGGCCTGTGCCCGTCGCTGGTCCAGGGCGTAGAGCCGCTCCCAGGATAGGAGTTGCTCGGAGGTCGCGTTGGCCACCATGTCGAGGTACTGCGCCCGGGGGTTCCACAGGTCGTAGGTGCCCCCCTCCAGGTCCCAACGGAACCCGGCGACGAAGTCCGCGAAGCCCTCGACGATCCAGAACCCGACGGTCTTCACCGAGCGCTTCTGCTCCGCCCGCGAGAACAGCGGGCAGCGCATGTCGGCCCAGTTGTGGGTCAGCTCGTGGGCGTAGGTCTCGAGGACCGCCGCCAGGGCCTCCTCGTGGTCCGGCATGAAGATGTGCTGGAGATTGTCCCCGGGCACGTAGTGTCCCGCCGCATTCGACAGGAAGCGCCGCTCCATCGGAGAACGGGCCGTGCGTTGCAGGTACTCCTCGCGGTTCTCGTACAGCCGCATGCCCATCGGCAGGGTCTCGCGCTCGACCTGCTCCTCGTCGGCGAACAGCTCTTCGAGGGCGCGTCCGACGAGCTCGCCGGCCACGATGCACTGGGCCAGGGCTCCGGGCTGGGTCAGGGGCGTCATGACCCACAGGCGCTCGGTCTCCGCGCACACCAGGTCCGGGCGCCACCGCAGGGTCGCGATCCCGAACGTGCGCTCGGGCAGGGTCAGGCCGGGGCGATCCTCCCGCGGGGGCAAGCGGAACGAGACCGGGTGCACTTCGTTGGCCTGCACGTAGGCCAGCCACTCGAGGGCCTTGTCCGGACCGTCCGTGCCGCGGTCCTGGGCGAGGATGCCGTCGAGGAACTCGCGCGCGGGACCCTCCGCCGGGAGGCTCTCTTCGGCGAGGCGGAAGACCTCCTCGACCGCCTCCGCATCCCCACCGCGCTCCAGCCGGGCCCGCAGCAACCCCAGCCGCAGCCCCCGCGGGATGTCCGCGGGCAAACCGTCGACGGCGCGTTCCAAGGCCGCCTCCCGGGTGGCGACGATCGCGGCCCAGTCCTCCCGCAACGCCGCGACCTTGCGCTCCACCGGCTTCTGTTGCTTGCGCCCCTCCAGCTTCGAGAGCTCCTTCTCGGCCTTCTCGATCTGCTTGTCCTCCGCCCCCAGAGCCCGCGCCCGGGCGACGAGCTCCTGCATCAGCGTGACGTCCTTGGCGGTGCGCGCCTTGTAGGCCAGGGTGGCGACCGCCTCGGCTTCGCGAGTCCGCGCCAGGGCCTCGACGGCCTGGACGAACACCTCCGCTTCCCGGGGCACGTACAGCAGCGCGCCGTCCTCGCCCACGGCCAGGGCGAGCTCCTCGAGGGGCACGGACTCCGCCCGCCGTCCCGAGCCGAGGGTGACGTCTCCGGCTTCGGGGTCGAAGTGCAGGTCGACCTCGACCACCTCCCCGCCGCGCCGCACGACCGAGGCGTCCTCGGCGCGGAGTTGCCCCTCTTCGTCCGGCTGCGCGAACAGCGGTCCGCGGACCACGGCCGCGCTGCGCCCGCGATACAGGGACAGCTCGCTCTCCCCGGTGACGAGCAGCACCCCGCGCTCGACGGGGACGGCGCGGAAGCGCGGGTGGACCGGTAGCTTCCACAGGATCGAGTTGGTCAGGGCGTCGATCGCGACACCGCCCGCATAGATCACGTCGCGGGCCCGCGACGGCGGGACGAGGTCGACGAGCAGCTCGGGGTGCATCTCTTCGGTCGCGAGGACGTTCGTGCGGGTGCCGTCCGCGCCGAGGTCGAAGCGGATCAGGCCCTGGGGCGGCCAGCCGACGTAGGCGAACCAACCCTCCTCCACCGTGACGACCGGCAGGGTCACCGGGAACAGGCGCACCTCGTTCGACATCGTCAGGGACTTCCGCTGGGACGGGAAGAAGGCCGTGCGCAGCTCGCCGAACTCCTCGGAGCTGCCGATCGCGCGATCGTGGACCACCAGCACCGTCTCGTCCAACAGTTGCAGCGAAGGGCCCTCGGCGAAACGCGGCACGCTGCCGTTGTGGTTGCCGGCGAAGGCCTCGCCCCGCAGCGCGCCGGTCACGCGGTCGAAGCTGCGCAACATCGCGTTTCCCGCGCGGTCGTAGCCGACCACACGCACCAACTCGCCACGCACGGCGATCTCCCCGCGCAGCCGATCCCCGCTGACCCAGTCGGGCTTCGACTGCATCGGTCGGATGCGCAGCAGCTCGTCCCCGGAGCGCACGTAGCAGGCGTCCTCGATCAACAGCGGCGCGCTGACCGGCGTGTCCGGCAACTCGGTCTCGCGGGCCCGCCGCAGCTGGTCCGCCCGGGTCCAGTACACGTGCAGTGCCTTTTCATGGGTGCGGAACACGATCCGGTTGCGCCACAGCGACGGCTCGAGGGGCACGGTGGAATCCAGGACCGCGACGTCGAGGCGACGCCCACGGGCCAGATCGAGCCAGACCAGGGTGCGTTCGTCGTCGTCCGTGCGGCACGCGAGCAACGCGCGCTCCCCCCAGACCAGGGGTTCGGACTCGATCGGCCCCGGGGCCTCGAAGGTCCAGGCCAGCTCGGGGGTCTCACGGACCGGACGCGTGTGCGTCCAACCGGTGCGCGCCGCATTGCCCCCGGCCGAGGGCCAGGTGTTGGCCGGAGCCCGGGCTCCGTCGTCCTCGACGGTCTGGGGGAGGGCCGGGAGCGTCGGTGTACAAACGGTCGTCAGAACAAGGGCGGAGAACAATCCAACGAGCATGGCAGGGATCCGCGGACGAGCCGGCCAATCCGGCACGACCGGGGAGGGGTGGCTAGAAAGTCTAGCGCTCGACTGGCCGCGGGGAGCCGGGTCGGATTTCCAGCGCCTCGCCCCAGGGCTCCTGGTCGGGGTCCGGGTCGGCGCCACCCCCCTGGCGGGCCAGGAACAGGCGCGGCGGGGGGGCCGTCCCCGGGGCGGCGGGGACCTCCCAGGCCCGCAGCGTGCCGCGGGTGAGGAAGCCCAAGTGGCGCTCCACCGCCGCAGCCTCCTCGGTCCCTCCGCGATGGCCCGTATAGGCGAGGATCGTCAGGAGCCCGCCCGGGCGCAGCAGCCGCGCGGCACCGCCGACCGCGCGCAGGGTGGAGGCCGGCTCGGTCGTGCACGCCTTGTCACCGCCGGGGAGATACCCCAGGTTGAAGACCACCGCGGCGATGGCTCCGCGGCATTCCGCGGGGAGGTGGTCCTCCATGTGCGCGTGATCCGCGCAGAACAACTCGACGCACCCGCGGAGCCCGGCGCCCAAGCGCTCCGCCGTGGTCCGCAGCGCGACCGCCTGCACGTCGAACGCGAACACCCGCCCGGTGGGACCGACGAGATCGGCCAGGAACGCGGCGTCGTGCCCGTTCCCGGCGGTCGCGTCGACGACCGCATCCCCGGGACGCAGTTCCCGCCGCAGAAGGGTCTGGACCTTCCGGGTCAGGTGGTGCGGTCGCGCCCGGGGGGCGCTCATCGGGTCGGGCCTCTCACGGGGTCGAGGGTAGCCGCTCCGGGGGCCGGTCCGCACCCCCGTTCCCGCCGCGCCTGCACCGGGGTCGCGGGCCCCTCAGAAGGCCGGGTCGAGCACCGTGAGCGTGGTCGGGGCTCCGAACACGAAGCGCGCCGCGGCGGCGGTCCGGAAGAGCGGCTGGGCGTGGATGTGCGTCACCTCCAGGGCGGGCGGCAAGTCCACCTGGACCGAGTTGGACAGGCTGCCGCCGGCCGGGATCACCCCCTCGAAGCTCACGAGCAGCGTCGCGAGGTCCAGGTGCAGGGCGCCGTCCGCGAGGCCCGAGCTCAGGGCATCGCCGAGGTCCGGGCCGTACGCGAGCCACACCAGATCACCGGGTTGGCCGCGGTAGACCGCCGTGGCCGAGTCGCCGGAGCGCACGGGGGATTCCACCTCGGCCTGGGCTTGGGTGCCGTCGACGCTGGACGCGCTGGCGGAATCGGACAGGACGATGTCCTGGCCCGCCGGACCCTCGGAGCAGTCGAGGGGGTCACCCGCCGGGCCCCCGGCTCCGCCCGCCACCAGGGTGTCGAGCAGCAGGACCCGGGTCGTGCCGCTCAACTGCAAGCCGTCACCGCCGCGGCCCCCATCGGTGCACCCGTTGGGCCCCCCCAGGATGCCGGCGGCTCCGCTGCCGCCGACGAAGCTGGAGCCGGACGCGAACACGAAGCAGTCCTCGAAGTCGGCGGCGTGGCCGCCCTCCTCCGCCTTGCCGAGGACCTGGGTGTCATAGAGATACAGGTTGGAGCCGTTGCCGACGAAGTTGTCCGGATTGACCACGCCGGTGGGCTCGTCCACGATGCAATGGGACAGGACCAGGTTGTCGCAGGAGAAGGCCCGGATGGCCTCCGAACCCTGGATCGAGAAGCGGGCGCGGAACTCGCAGTCTTCGAACAGCAGCGTGCCCTGGTTGCTACCCAGCACCGCGGCGATGCCGAAGACCGCAAAATCCACGCCGCGCACGAGGAGGCTCTGGGTGCTGTCGAGGTTCGAGACGCTCAGTTGGCCGTTCACCACGACCTCGTCCCCCTGCTCCGCGACGATCCGCAGGCCCTTGCCCAACAGGAAGATGCCCCCCGGGTAGGTCCCCTCGCGGATCAGCAACGTGTCCCCCTCCAGGGCGGCGTTGACGGCGCTGTTCAGGGACGTGAAGTCCGTCCCGGGACCGTTGTCGATGTCGACGACGTGGACCTGACCCTGGGCCCGGGGGGAGGCGCCCGGCAGCAGGAACAGGAAGGAGACGGTGAGGAGGATCATCGTGCGCATGGCTGACTCTCGAAGGGGGAACGGGGTGCTCATCTCGGGGACTCGTCCGCTTCCAGCGTGACGGTGATCTCGTTCGTCCGGCAGGCGCCGACCACCAGGACCTCGTCCACGGTCCGGTAGCCCGGGAAGCGCGCCCGCAGGAGGTGACGCCCGGCGGGCACGGCCGCCTCGGCGGTCCACAGCACGCCCGGGGCACCCCCCTCCAGGTTCAGGGAGCCCTGGGGCGACAGGTCGAATTCCCCGGCGCGCCAGGGGTGCAGGCTGACGACCGGCTGCGAGGCCGGGGCCGGCAGGGTGAACCAGGCGTCGAAGCGGGAGCCGCTCACCGGGCGGCAACGGCCCTCGATCGCCTCCAGGTCCCCGGGGTCTCCGCCGGTCGAAAAGGCGATCCGCAGCCGCCCGCCGAGCTGGGGCAAGAGGGGCAGAGCGGCCTCCGCACCGGCCTCGGTGACCACGCGCACCCGCGTCGTCAACTCGCAGCCCGTGGGGACCGCGGGGGGCTCGAGCTCCAACAGGAACTCACCCGCGGGCAAGGACGGGATGCGGCCGGCGGCGTCCACGGCGAGATCCTGCAGGCCCTCGAGGGGCCAAGCGGAGTAGGGCGTGAGCAGGTTCACCCGATAGGCCGCGAGCGGTGCGACGAGGGCGCCCTCCGGCACGATCCGCAGCGTGGCGCTCGCGGAGGCCTCCTCGAGGGCGAGACGGAGCAGGGTCTCGTGCCGCTGCCGCGGGACCTCGAACAAGCGCTCCACCGGGCGGAAGCCGGGCACCGCCGCGAACACCGCCACGGTCTCGCCGGGCTCCACACGGAACCCCGCGCAGGTCGGCGCCCCATGGGTCATGGACCGAACGGGAGCCGCGGCGCGCCACCCGCCGTCCGGCGTACGGGCCAGGCGCGTGCAGGAGACCCGGGCGCCGGCGAGGTTCGGTGCCCCCGGTGCATCCACCGCGAGGAGGAGTCGGTGATCCTCGACCAGGACCTCGACCTGTGCACCCTCCGACCCGGCGGAGTACACGTCCTCCGCGGACAGGGTCCCGTCCTCGCGCAGCGTAGGGCGCACCGCGCCCAGGGCATAGTGCCCCGGTTGCAGGCCGGCCAACCGGAAGCTCCCCTGCTCGTCCGTGTAGACCGAACCGCGGGAGAGCCCGGTCCCGTCGATCCGAGCGTGGGTACCGTTCGCCGGCACCAGGAAGCGGTCCTCGGAAACCCGCTCGACCCGCTGCGCGCGGACCGCGTAGTTGCGCGCCGGGGTGCCGTCCGGGTACCGAGCGGTGCCGTGGATGAGGCCGTGTGGCCGCAGGACCAGCGCCTCCAGCGTCACGGCTTCCGCGGGCGAAGGGTGCGTGACCTCCGGAGCGACCTCGCGGTACGCGCTCCCGTGGCCTTCTTTCCAGGCCTCGACGCGCACGAGCCGCTCCCCGTCGGCGAGGGCGAGGCGGAACCCGCCGTCGCGATCGGTGGGCCGCGACCGGAAGACCGGCCGCCCGGCCGCCCCGCTCGACTCGAATACGGCAGAGATCACGGCTCCCTCGACCGGCTGCCCCGCCGTGTCCTCGAGGCGGCCGTACAGCATCCGCCCCGGCTCCAGGGCGGTGTCGTAGGCGAAGGACTCTTCATCCCCGGCGACCGCGATCCAGTGCAGCGCCGGCAAGTGTCCCGGAGCGCTGGCCTCGACGGTCAGCTCGTGCATGCTGCGCCGGACCGCCGGCAGTCGTTCCAGGGCCTCCAGACGACACGCGTACGCACCGTCCTCGGCCGTGACCGCACGGGCGATCTCCGGGCCGCGCACGCCCCGTTGGAGCGCGACCGTCACCAGAGCGCCGTCGACGCCGGCTCCGTCCGGGTCGGTGATTCGCCCGCGCAGGAACAGGGCCGTGGAGGGGGTGCCGGGGGGACGCGACGCAGAGCGACCCAGACTGCTCCGGTCCCCGGTGGATCCGGTAGCCGACCGCGCCAAACCGGCGCCGCTGGGACCTCCTCCCGCCGCCGAAGCGCGCTCGACGCTAGCCGCGTCCCCGTCGGAACCGGCTCCGCTCCACAGGGAAAGGGCCCCGTACAGCGCGATCCCCAGGGTTCCCGCGAGCAGTGCCAAACCAACGCCGCGCGCCGACAGCCAAGACCAGCTCCCCACGGGGGCGCGCGACCCGGCAAGCGGCGGGGCAGACGTCGCAGCCCAGGGTGCAGCGAGGATCGCCAGCCACATTCCGCGCTCACCACGCCAGTCCTCGTCCAGGCGTTCGCGCAGTTGCGCCAGGGCGCGTTTGATCCGCGTCCGCACGCTCTCCACCGGGATCCCCTGCTGCCGTGCGATCTCGGCGGCGGAGAGGTCCTCGAAGAAGCGCAGCAGGATCGTGGAGCGGTACGGCTCCCGCAGGTCCAACACGGCCGCGACCGCCAGCCGGTGGATCTCCATGCGCTCGACTAACAGACCCGCGGCGGGCACGGCCTCTTCGACAGCGTGCTCCACCTCGCGCTGCCGCCGATTGGCCTCGCTCCGCACCCGGCGCTGGGCCATGCGGCGGATTACCGTCGAGAGGTACCCCCGCAGGTTCCGCTGCGGCCGGCTCTTCAACACGACCTGCCAGGCCTCCTGGAGCAGGTCCTCGGCATCGGCGGCCTCGCGCACGAGGCTGTGGGCGAGCCGCCGGGCGAAGGCGGCATCGCGGGTCAGGTCGGCGGCGTCGTAGGCTTCCATCGGGTCGGGTCTCGGCTCCCCACCATTAGTGCCCCCGCACCCCGGAAGTGGTTCAGACCGGGGCCAGGGAAACCGCAAAAACGACGCGGGGGCCGCTTTCGGCACATTCTCGTCCCATTGCGGCCCGCGGGGGACACAGTCTCTCCATGCCTCGGTCCCTCTTCGTCCTGCTGTGTCTCGTATCCCTGGCCACGGTCCCGGAGGCACAGACCGGCCTCCCGCTGACGGTGACCGAGATCAGCAACCAGGCCGGGGGGCTGGAGGGCGAGATCCCGACCAACTCCAAGTTCGGCACCGCCCTGGCCTCTCCCGGGGACCTGGACGGGGATGGGATCACGGACCTCTTGGTCGGGGTCCCGCCCTTCAACACGGGGGTGACGCCCGGCGAGGGGGCGGTCTTCGTGCTCTTCCTCCAGGAAGACGACACCGTGCGCGCGTTCCACCGGATCGACGCGTTGTCGGGAGACCTGTGCCACCCCCTCGCCAACGGGGATGCGTTCGGGTCGTCGCTGGCAGCCCTGGGGGACCTGGACGGGGACGGGCTCCCGGAGGTCGCGGTCGGCGCGCGCGAAACCAAGCTGCCCTTTGATGACGAGGGGGCGGTCTACATCCTGTCCCTGCGACCCGACGGCACCGCGGCCGCGTGCACCCGGATCGGGGTCGGGTCCGGGGGCTTCGGCGGATCCTTGGGTTCGACGGACATCTTCGGACAATCCTTGGCCACCCTCGAGGACCTCGACGGCGACGGGCTCTCCGAGTTGGCCGTCGGAGCCCCCAACGACAGCACTGCGGGTACCCAGTACGGAGCCGTGTGGATCCTGTTCCTGAACCCCGACGGCACGGTCAGGCGGGAGACCAAGATCACCGACGGCAGCAGTGGGTTCGTCGGCACGCCTGGCGCGAACCTCTTCGGCTACGCCCTGGCCGGCACGAACGACCTGGACGGCGACGGGCTCGGCACCCTGGTGGTGGGCTCGCCCTTCGAGGACGAGGGGGGGACCGACGTGGGCGCCGTCTGGGTCCTGCACCTCGGTCCCGATGGAAGCGTCGTCGCCCAGAGCAAGATCACCCCGGAAGACTTGGATGTCTGCGGACCGACCGAACCGACCCTGAACTTCGGGTTGGGCGCCGGATCCGCGCCGGACCTGGACGGCAACGGGTTCGGCGACGTATTCATCGGCATGTCCTCCCCGGGCTTCACCCGCGGGAGCTACGCGGTGCTGCTGTTCGGCACCGGAGGAACGCTCCTCGATCACACCCTGGTCTGCCCCGAGGACGTGCCGGCACCCTTCGCGTCCCAGGACGGCAACCTGCTGGGCAGCGCCTTCGCGGTGCGCGACAGGAGCGGCCCGGAGGGCGCCTGGTCGGTGGCCCTGAGCACGCCCCAGATCCTGTCGAGCACGGTCAACGGAGGCGCGGTCTGGGTGACGGACCTTCGCGACGGAGACCCGCGCCCCGCCTTCACGACCGACGACCCCGTCACCGGCCCCAGCCCCCTGGTCATCGAGTTCCAGGACGCCTCGACCGGCACGGACATCAGCGCCTGGAGCTGGGACTTCGACAACGGCTACACCGCCACCCAGCGGAACCCGACCATGACCTTCGGGAAGCCCGGCTCCTACGACATCTCGTTGACCGTGGTCGGAGCGGACGGGACCTGCACCCTCACCAAGGAAGCCTTCGTCGTCGTGGAGTCCGCCTCGGCCCAGGCCATCGAGCGCAACGGCGCGGGCACCAACCCCGACATCCTGCGCTCCCTCTCCCTGCCCCTCCTGGGCTCCACCTGGCAAGCCCAAGTCGACGGCACCTCCACCAACGCCACCGGCCTGGTCTTCCTGGTCGGCTACGAACTGGGCCTCGAAGGCCTCCTGACCTCCTTCGGCGAAGTCCTGGTCAATCCCACGAGCACCCAACAACTCCTGGACATCCGCGTCTTCACCAACGCCCGGACCGATCACTCCGCCGCCATCCCCAACGACACCGACCTGATCGGCTGCACGGTCACCGTTCAAGCCCTCCTGAATCGCACCGGCCAATTGACCAACGCGATCGACCTGGTCCTGGGCCTCTAGGATCCAGCGGATGACACTCCATCTGACGACGATCGCCCTCGTCAGCCTCTCCCTCCTCGCGGCCTATCGAGTGACCGTCCGCGATGCGAGGTTGAACGCAAGCGTCGTGTCGATTCGTCGTAGGAGGTCGTGCAGGTCTTCCTCCACATCGAGCTCCACCAACCGCGCCAAGCCAGGTTCAATCGTCAGCGCGCTCGGCATGCAGCGGAGGTCGATGGTGTACGGGTCACCCCGCTGCGCAAGTCGCGTCTTCCGGTAGCCTATCGCTTGGCCTTGAAAGTGGCTCCTGGGGCCCCGCACAGGCTTTTGCGAATGGACAGCTGGAGCTCGGAGGGACAGCTACATTCGTGATCTCGCGATAGGGAAGATGGGGTGGGGTCAGGCCGGCTTCACATTGGGCTCTGCACCAGCGCCTACGACATCACACGCCCCGGTTCACTGGCCCGGATCGAAATCCAGGGTCACCGGGATGCTGGTGTAATCGAGCGCGTTGGTGGTCCCATCGAACAGCAGGTACGCGTGATGAAGCTCGAGGGTCCCCAGTTCGGCATCTCGTGGGCCGATCTCGAGCGTGATCTCTGCCTGGCCCGCCCCGTCGAGGACCCCGATGGTCGCCGACAGGGGCGAGCTCGCGGGGTCGACGAGGGAGGTCACCGTGTACCCGTCGACGTCGATCGGTACGCGGAGTGAGCCCAGGTTGAATCCTCTGTAGACCCCCGTGATGCTGCCGACGACCAGGAAGGTCTCGCCCGCGTGCTCGATCCCGGCATCCAAGGTCAACACTTGCGTACCACCGGTGCTTGCGGGCAACAACGACAGGTCCGCGGTGAAGTCGGCCTGCGCGCTCCCGCTCAGGGAGAAGCTTCGCACTTGTCCTGGATCGTCTCCGAAGGAGGTGTCCCCGATGGCGCCGACCAGCAGGAGATCACCGGCCGCCACCGAGTGGTACCCGAACTTCTGCCGCCCGACCAGGTCCGGCGGTGACAGGACGCTGGTGAAGCTCCACTGTCCGTCGCTTTCGTCGAAGAGAAACAAGCGCCCGGGCCCGCTCGAGTCGACGGGGCCGGACAGGGCCCCCACATAAAGGCGCCCCTCGTCGAGCGCCAGGTGGAATCCCATGTTGCCGGACTGCACGGGCGCCGGGTCGGTCAGGAGCTGGCTGAAGACCCACGACGAGCCGCGCTGCTCGAAAACATGTACGGCCCCATCGGAGGTTTCGTTGACGCTCGCACCGTAGGTACCGATGAACAGCTGGCCGCCCTCCATGGCCATGCTCGACCCGAAGAAGTTGCTCCCGAAGGTCTGCGGCAAGTGGATCTCGGTCTCCGACCACGTCCCGTCTGGCTCGCGCTCAAAGATGTACACTTGGTCGAGAATGCTGTCCGCGACCGCCAGCGTGTCCCCTTCGGCCGCGAACGAGGTACCGAAGAAATCCACGCCGGTCGAATCGCTCGGCCGCAGAGTCTCCAGCAGACTCCAACCCGATCCAGACCTGGTATAGACGTGCGCCGCACCTGGAACCGAGACCGAACCTGTGGCGCCGACGAAGAGTTGATCCTCGTGCACGAGCAGGTTGCCCCCGAACCGATCCAGCTCATCGGGGACCGGCGCGAAGAAGACCTCCAATTGGTTCCAATCCCCGTTCTCGTCCTCGGCAAAACGATACACCCGCCCTTCCGGCCCGAAGATGGTCCCCTGAGCTCCAACGATCAGAACGTCCTCGTCCCAGATGACCCGCCACCCGAACGATTGGAAGTTGTGGTTCGTGGTGAGGGGTGCGGGAAGCAGCAGATCTACGAAGAACCAGTTCGTGCCGCGTTGCTCGTACAGATAGACCGCGCCGCTCAGGCTCGACCCCTGGCGAAACGGAGCGCCGACGGCCAGGTAGGTTCCGTTCCAAGCGACCTGGTATCCGAACGCGTCTTGGGAGCTCGGTGCGGGGGATTGGATCGAGCGAATCTCGGTCGGGTCTTGTTGTCTGGCAGCGAACAGAGACGGGCTCCAGAGGCAAACAGCAGCGAGGGAAATCAGCATGGAACTCGGGAGTGCGAGTAGCGGGGCGTTGATGCACCCATCCTAGCCGAAGCTGTCAAGCAACGGTTGAACGACGCGACGCGGCTTTCGTGCGTAGCCCTGGAGGACCGGGTAAGCCCCACGCCCGTCACGGCGTCATCGGACCGTATTCACCGTAAGGACGTGTGCGAGATCTGAACAGCGCAACCGCGCTCCGATCCGACAGGACTTGCCCGGCGCCCAGGCTTTGATCGCATCCGCGGAGATCTGCACCAACGCCGGCGTGGATTCCCTGGGTGACCTATAATCACACCATGATTCAACGTCACAGTCTGGCTTTGATCACGGTCGGCCTTCTCTTGGTCGGAGACCCTTGCGGCAGTCAGGCAAGCGATAGGTCCGAGGTCCCCCTCGAGCTCTTCGCGAACGAGGATTTCCCCGAGGGTCTCCGCATCGGTAGAACCAGCGGCGTGTCTTGGGGCGACTTCGACGCGGACGGTTGGGTCGACTTCTTCGTGGCCGAGGATCGCGGTCTATGGCGAAACGTAGAAGGCAGGAGCTTTCAGTTGACGACTCTGCTCCTGCTCTCCGCCACTGCGGCCCGATACGGCTCCTCCTTCGGGGACTTCGATAACGACGGGTTTCCTGACATCGCAGTAGAGCCGCGCTTCGACGGCCCGCCGGGTGACGAGCTCAATCTGCTCCGGTATCTGGGCACAGGGACGAGCTTCGAGGACGTGGCCACGGATCCGGTGGTCATGGAGATTCGCCCCCACGGAAACAGCGAGACCATCAACTGGATGGACGTCGACTTCGACGGGTTCCTGGACCTGTTCGTACCCGTGTACGGCCCGAGTCTCAGCGGACCCGGCAACTTCTTTCTCCACAACCTGGGCCCGATCGGTGCCGGTGGACGCCACGTCTTCAGAGAGACGACCGCGCGCGCCGGCCTCATGCAGCCGATTGAGAACGAACGGCCCGAGGGAGCAGAGTTCGCCGACGTCGATGGGGACGGTGATGCTGATCTCTACGTCAATGGTGCCCTGTACTTGAACCGCTCGCGGCCAGGAGTACCACGGTTCCGGATCGTGGACGAGATCGCATCGGGGATTGTTCGAGACTCCAGCCTCGACGAGGGATGCGCCTTCCTCGACTACGACATGGACGGGGACCCCGACTTGGTCGTCGCGTACTGTGGGCCGCTCGGCGTGCGGATCTACGAGAACCGCGGAGACGGCACGTTTCGGCTCGCGCCGGAGTCCATCATCGAGGATCACGCCAACGGAAGTGGTACCTGCCTGGGATTCTCGAAAGCCGACTGGGATGGAGACGGCGATACGGACATCACGACCCGCTCGCTCTTTCGAAAGAACGTGCTCGTGGAGACCGGGGCGCCGGGCTTCGTGCTGGTGCCCACCTCAATCCCGTCGCCGGAGATCTCCAGCGCGACGCCGGCGTGGGCCGACTTCGACCGGGATGGAGATCTCGACGCACTCCTGGGCAACTGGCGGAAGACGGGAAGCCTCTACAAAAACACCACATACTCCCGCGAGGACCCAGCGGACCGAGCTTCCTACCTGCGGGTACGAGCCGTGCGCGAGGCCGCCTCTAACCCGCGCGGACTCGAGACCGAGTACGGCACCGCTGTGGAGGTTCGAGTCCTTGGTGGAGACGGGGCCCTGCTTCGGCGCTCGTTCGTCAGCAGCGCAAGCGGATACTTGAACCAGAACGAATACACACTCCACTTTGCTCTTCCTGCTGAGCCACTAGATCCCCACCGGCAAGTGTCCGTAGATGTCACGGTCGATTTCCCGAACGATCCTCGTGAGGGCCTTCACCGTATCGATGGGCGGATCAACCCCGTCCTCCGCTCGCTTCGCCCGGCGCAGCTTTCTGACCGGGAGATCATCGTCTACCGGTCGGGTCGCGTACGGATCGACGGCCGGGTGTTCGAGCCGCTTCCTTCTCCGTCGCCCACGCTCTGGCGTGCTGCGGATGGGCCGCGGGAGGTCAACGCAAACGAAGCTCTACCCCCGCCGGTTCCGGCGCCGAGCTCTGATTGGTTCGTTGGCGTGGAGTTCGAGACCGCACGGGTCGTCTGGGTCGAAGACGTGATCGTGGAGGGCAGTCTGGATCCCGAACCGTCGACCTGCATGAACAGGGACGGCAGTATCTTCCTCTGGGATGTCACCGACGGGGAAGCCGTCCCGATCGACGGGAGTCCTTGGACGGGCGCCCCTCGATCAGGTAACGACCGCAGCTTCTATCGGACTCCCGCTCGCCTGGAAGCCGAGCGTGTCTATCGCCTCGTTGCCCGCGTCTCTCGATTGCGAGGAAAGTCGATCCCCGGCCCGGTCACGACCGGCCCCGTGAGGGTTCGTGGTGGCCTCGAGTACCGAGACCCAGAGGCTTGCAGCGGCCAGGGCGTACTGCAAGCCCGCCTGATCCCACACCGCCTCCCACTTTTCTTTCGCTTTCGGTCGGACTAGCGCGGCGAGGCGTTGGTGCACGAAACGACCTCTGCCTGCGTGGTATGCCACCACCCTCGCCTCAGGCACCGATCGCGTAGGACTCCAGTCTTCCAAGCTCCGTCATTCGATTCGGGATGTTGCAGGCCAGCGAGCCTCGGCCTGCTGGACCCGCGGACTACAGACAGACAAGCGGAACACCGAGCCTAGCTTCCACCACCTGAAGGATCGGTGCGCCGACGCCCTCAGTCGTCTCCCCCCGCAGTCGCCGTAAGCTGTGGCAACCACTCCGTGCGCAGGACGTCGGTCAGGAGGCGAGCCTTCAGCAGGTTGCCGGCTGGCTCGAGGTGGACGAGGTCTCGAAAGTGGGGTCGTGTCAGGTCGGGGCTCTCCTCGGAGGCCAGGGCCATGTCGGCCAGGAGGTAGTCCTCCTCCTTGGCCAGGTGGCGCAGGATCGTGTTGTGGTCGCGCATGCCGGCGATGTGGAGTTGTTTGGTGGGGTCTTCGAGGAGGGCGGGGTTCATGGGCATCGTGGCGAGGACCACGGTGGCGCCCTGGGTGGTGGCGTGGTTGGCGATGGTGTGGATGTTGCGGGTGAAGGCGGCGGCGGTGTGGGGGGGGAGGGATTTGCCGTTCCAGGCGCGGCGGTGGCCGGGGCGGCGGGTGGCTGCGTCGGTCAGGGAGGGGGGGTTGCCGCTGTGGAAGAGCCAGGCGTAGAGGTCGCTGTGGCGGAGCAGGGTGCGGGGTAGCCAGTCCAGGTGTGGGATGTGCCAGGGCTTGCGGAAGTGGCCGTAGTCCATCCGGAAGTCCAGGGAGTTGCGGGCCTCGGCGTCGTTGACGGCGTGGTGGATCACGACGACGTCGGGGGCGTAGTCCTGGAGGAGCAGGATCCAGGCCACGAGGGTTTCGGCGGTCGTCCAGCCCGACATGCCGGCGTTCATCACCTCGACGCGCAGATCCGTCGTCCGGTTCAGGGAGATTTCGAGCTGCCGGGGAAAGCTGCCCAGGTGACCGCCCGGGTTTCCGCCCTCGGTCGTCGAGCCGCCCAGGCAGAGGATGCGCTGTACCCCCGGGCGACGCTCGACTGTCCACTCGCGATCGGTGAAGCCCAGGGAGTTGACGTGGGGGCCGCGGTTCTCGAGCGGTCGTCGGAAGATCGTGTGGGGGTGGGGCGAGAACTTGTTGACGCGACCGTCCAGCAGGTGCTCGCGCATCGCCGTGAGGCGGGCGCGCTGCGGATCCGCGAGGCACACGCGGACCGCGAGCTCGGACAGGACGATCAGGATTGCGGTGGTCGCGGCGGACACGAGCAGTCCACGCTTCCACCTCGTGCCGCGCCCTCGGGGTGCGGGTGGGGTGCTGGATCGCATGGTAGACCCGGGGAAGACGGGTTGGCCCGGGGGGGCCACAAGGATCGACGTGCAGGGAAGTTGCACCCCCTCCTTGCCGCCGATCCCGGATCCGCGGCCAGCAATCGCAGAAGATCGGCGCCTGCCCTCAGGCCGTGGGCCAGGGGCCGCGGATCGCCAAGGTGAGGCCCGGGCCCTGGATGTTCACGAACAGGGTCGAGCCGTCCGGTGCGAAGGTCGCGCCGGCGAATTCCGAGGTGGTATTGCGCGCGAAGGGGTGCACCTTTCCGTCGGGGGTCACGCGGACCAGGTAGTTGTCTCCGCGCCCGTCTTCGCACAACAGAAGATCTCCCCAGGGCGTCACGGTCAGGTTGTCACAGTAGTCGATCTGCTCGGGGGCCTGGGACTCGAGGAACAGCTCCAGGGTCCCGCGGTCCTTCCGCTCGCGGATGCGCCGGCCCTCGCCGGAGCTGGGGCGGTAGCGGAACACCTGCCCGCACTTTGCGCGCCCGCCGCTCGTGCAGGTGAACCAGATCACACCGTCCCCGGTCCACATCCCCTCACCGCGGGCGAAGCGCGCCGCGCCGGCCAGGAAGCCCCGGTAGCGCAGGTCGTCGGCCGGCGATTCGGGGTCGTCCAGGTCGATCCAACGCACCGGGATCGGATAGCCGATGGGGTAATCGGTGAATTCGATCCAGTTGCGCGTGTCCACGCTGGGGGCGTCCACGATCGCCAGGGCCTGCAGCTTGCCCTCGCCCGCGAGGTTGCCGTCCTCCTTCGGGATGAAGCGATAGAGCAGGCCGTCCGGGCGGTCCTCGGTCTGATAGACGATGCCGCTGGCGGGGTCGACCGCGATCGCCTCGTGGTTGAAGCGCCCCATCGCCACGAGCGGGACCGGCTCCACCGGGCCCTCCGCGTCGGCGGGAACCTCGAAGTTGTAGCCGTGGTCGCGGGCGAAGGTCGCGTTCGCCAACTGGGGCGCCTCTTCGCAGGTGACCCAGGAGCCCCAGGGGGTCGGCCCCCCCGCGCAGTTGCGCAGGGTCCCCGCCAGGCTCAGGAACTGACGCTCCAACGCTCCCTTCTGGGTGTCATAGACCAGGGTCGTGGTCCCACCGCCGCAGGGCAGGGGGCCGCCGGCGTCGTAGATCAGGCTCGGGTCGAGACGCGCGACCCCCGCGCCGTCCTCGCCGAAGGGCGACCCCGTGCCCGGCAACAGCTCGTGGTTGCGGACGATGCGGGTCTTGCCGTCCGCTCCGGGGAAGGCGGCCATCCCGTCCGGCAGCCCGGGCACGAGGAACCCGTCGTCCATCGTCTCCCCCGCCCGGGAGATCACCTCGTAGGTGAAGCCCTGCGGAAGATCGAGGATCCCGGCCTCGTCCGGCTGAAGCGGCCCGAGGTCGTCGTCCTGGGAGCGCCCAGGGGCGGTCGGTTGCCCGAAGACCTTGCGCGTGGACATCAGAGCCGCGCTGGCCGCCCCCGCGTTCTTCAGGAACCAACGCCGCGTCGTGTTCTCGTTACCCGTGCTCATGGTCGACTCGTGATCTGTGGCCGTCGTTCGTGCCCACCGCCGCAGGGGTCGGTGCTCCCGTGGTCGCCTCACGATAGCACGTCGGCCGTACGCGGGAGGGGCGGGCTTCCGATCGAAGCCCGACGTCCCACGGGTCATGCCTGTCTCTTACCTCACCCCGGCGCGCTCAACGCTCCGTCTTGGTCCAACGCGTCTCGCGGCGGGCCGGGAACCCCAGGTACAACGGGATCTTCCACAGCACGTAGCCGGGGATCGCCAACAGCGCCGCCCCGGTCGCACGAGGTCCGAGGAAACGCAGGAACGCGGCCAGGAGCGCGGCGAACAGGGCCGCGCCGGCGACCGCGGTGATCCAGGTCGCCAGGACCGCGGTCCCGATCCACGCGGATACCAGACCGGCGACGAGACACAGTGCCGCCGACGCCCCCCAGGCCAACACCAGGAACGCGAGCGGCGGCACGAGGAGCTCGAGACCCAGGGCGATCCGAGCGACGTTCCCACGTGCGAGACCCGACAGGATCAGGGCCGGGGCCGTGTGGAAGACCAGGTAGAGGTGCCCGTGCTCCCAACGGCGGCGTTGCTTCAGCGCGGTCTTCTCGCGGTCGGGCAGGCGGCTGTCCACCCGCGCGGCCGGGACGAAGCGCGTGGGGTGACCCCGGTCGAGGAGGTCGATCGCCAACTGGTAGTCCTCGGCGATCGAGCCCTCCCCGTGGGGCGCGTTGCGCAGCTGCTCGAAGGGGTAGGCGGAGCCGCTCCCGTTCAGGAGGCACGGCAGCCCCAGGGCGTGCAGACCCAGGGGGCGCACGTGGTTCTTCACCAGGAGGGCCAGGCTCGAGATCGATTGGACCGCGCGCCCACCGCTGGGTGGCGCGAACAGGTACACCCCCATCACCGGACCTTGATTGCGCATGGCCGCCCGGGCGAGGTGCCCGATCGCCCCCCGACCGGCATTGCAGTCCGCATCGATCACCACGACCACGTCCGGGGGGTCCTCGTCCAGGGAGCGCAGGCCGGCCTTCAGGGCATCGGGCTTGCCCCCGGTCCCCGCGTCGTTGGCCTCGACCACGACGGCGCCCCGCCGCCGTGCCAGCCCGGCGGTGTCATCGGAGCAGTTGTGCGCGACGACGAGGGCGCGGTCCCCGGGCCCGAGTTGGGGCAGCACCGAGTCCAAGGTGAGGCCCAGGAGCTCCTCCTCGTCGTGGGCGGGGATCAGCACGACGACGCGCGGGGCCTCCCCGTCGGCCTCTTCGGGGGGTCGCGCCCGCCCGCCGCGCCACAGCACCGCGGCGCAGCATTCGACCAACAGGACCGCGATCGGGATCGCGACCAGGCAGGCCAGCACGAGGGCCCCCAGGCCGAGGAACGCGCTCACCGGATGTGCTCGTTGTCGATGGCGTTGCGCTCCCGCTGGACCGAGCGCTCGAGCCCGCTCCAGCCCAAGGTCCGCGCCAAGCGTCCCTTCAGGACCAGGGGCAGGCCGTACTTCGCCCGGTTCTTCGCGAACAGGCCCCGGCGGTGGGCCCAGGTCAACCGGAGCAGCTCCCGCTTGCCGACCGGGATGGCCGGAACACCGCTGCCCGGGTAGCCGTGCTCGCGCAACAGCGCCCCCAGGCGCGTCTCGAGCAGGCCCAGCTCCTCGGGGCTCAACTTGCGCCTCCACTGCTCGACCAGACTGGGGTCCGGGGCGCCGTAGGTGCTGCCTTCGACGTAGCTCATCATCGCCGGGTCATAGCGCTCCCCGAGGAACTCCAGGAGCGCGGTGAGCTGCGGTTCGGGGTCCGCGATCAGGTCCTCGTAGCGCAGCTCGAAGACCTGTTCGGGGCGGACGCGCGCCTGCAGGCGCTTCCAGGCCGCGAGGGCGTCGATCCAACGCTGGGCTCCGAACCACACGTGGGCCGCCCAGCCCATGCCGACGCAGGAGCGTGCCACGTCGCGGCCGTCGCGCACCAGGTGGACGTACCGCGCGTCCGGAAACACGCGCGGCAGGGCGTCGAAGTGGTGGTGGCAGGTCGCCCCGTGCCGCGGCTTCCCGCTGCGGGCGCAGTACTCGCGCACGAAGCCGCGGGCCAGCTCGGGATAGGGCAGGTCCGTATCCACCGCCAGGCCGTGGGGCTCGAAGATGCGGTTGGTCTCGAGGTAGGTCGCGTATTCGCGAACGTCCGGCCAGCCGTCGCGTTGGGGCCCCCCGCCCTCGGGGGGCAGGCGGTCCACCAGGAACTCGAACTCCGGCGCGCACTCGATCCGCGGATGGTGCGTCAGCATCAGGCGCAACAGCGTGGTGCCGGAGCGCTCCGAGCCGACCAGGAAGAAGGGGACCGGCGAGGCGGGGTCAGGTTCCGCTTGGACTCCGTTCGTGCTCATCGTTCTCGTGTCTGATCCGATGCGGTGGAGCGCGCTCACAGGCCCAGGGCCCGGCGCTCCCCGATGCCTGCGAGTGAACCGGCCGCGCTGCCGACGACCACCACGAAGAGCTGGTTCTCGACCGCGTTCAACAGGGTGTCCTGTGCGTACAGCACGCCGATCAACCCCATCGCCAAGGGCATCCCGACGACTGGGTGCCCCCAGTAGCGGCTGGGGACGTGGCGCCAGGCCAACCAACCCCCCAGCAGCAGGGTGCCGTACAGGCAGACGACGCCGAACACGCCCTGCAGCCCCATGTACCACATCCACATGCTGTCGATCGGGATCATCTGATCCCCGAGGGTCGGGTCGTCGCGGCCGGCGTTGCCGGTGAAGGTCTGCTCGGCGCTGTAGCCGAACCAGATCTTCTCCGCGGCCCGCTCCCGCAGCTCGTTCTCGCTCTTGATGCGGATATACAGCGAGACCGCGCGCGCATCTCCGAAGATCGCCTTCGCCACCTGGACCAGCTCACGCGCCTCCCAGCCCCCGAACTGGCGGACCGCGACGTAGCCCGGCGGCAAGAGGACCATCGCCAAGAGCGGCAGGGTCAGGGCCATCCGACGCCCCAGGCCGAGGGTCGCGATCCCCACCAGCATGACCAAGAGGGCCATCGCGGAGGACGCCCCGACGGTCATCAGGGCCAGGACCCAGGTCACGAAGGAGATCGGGAGCTTCAGGATCCGCCGGCAGGAACGCGAGCGCCACAGGAAGAAGGCCAGCACCGTGGCGAGGGCCAGGAACAGCGCGCAGACCAGGCCGTGCTCGATGAAGACGTTGGGGCGCCAGAGGGCGCCGCGCTGGGCGTGCTTGATGGTCAGCAGACGCGCACCGTAGATCCGCGTGTGCAGCATCGGGCTGAACTTCACCTCCAAGAGGCAGGGCGGCACGTACAGCAGCGCACCGGTCACGATCGTGATGGCCAGCTCGCGCTGGGCCAGCGCCGTCCCGAAGTAGATCCGCCCCAGGAACCACGGCCCGCCCCAGCGGACGCCGGCTTCGAACAGGCTCGAGAGGGCGTCCCACAATCCCAGTCCGTTGATGAACGACGACAATCCGTTGCCGAAGATCAGCAAGAGGACCGGGATGTCGATGGCCCGCAGCCGGAAGCGGAAGAACCGGTTCGAGTCCACGACGAAGCCGGCGGCCAACACCCCCAGGGTCATCGCTGCGAGCTTGTCGTAGTCCGGGATCCCCGAGAACTCGAACGAGATGTTCGGGAGCAAGAGGAAGCCCCCCACCAGCCCCAGGGCCGCCGCGCGCACCGGCTTCACCAGCAGGAACAGGATCGTGCAGATGGGGATGAACCCGAGCATCAGGCCCTGGGCCAGCAGGTTGCCCGTTCCCCCGCTCATGCGCCCGGCACCGGTTGCATGGAGGCCGGCGCCTCACCCTGGGGCGGCGTCGGTGCGCGCTTCTTCTGGCGCAGTCGCCAGAGCACCAGGCCCACGAGGGGGACGGCGATCACCGAGGTCGACAGAAACGAGGCCGCGGGGGCGCTGTACTGCGGCGGCCCGTAGTGCAGGTAGGCGTCCAGCCGGAGCCCGACGTAATACACCAGGCAGAAGGCGATCGAATAGCGGGCCATCGACTTGGCCACCGGGAAACCCGCGCGGTGGGCCATGACGGCCCCGACCATGCACCCGGCCACGTTGCCGATCGCGTTGCCGAGGATCGCGCCACGGACGCCGCCGATGTGCGCCCAGGCGCCCAGCAGGAAGTAGCCGACGAAGATGCCCCACACGGTCATCATGCCGTTGACCACCATCATCATGCAGACGCCCCGGGAGTTCCCGACCGACAGCATCGCGCTCCGCGGCACGTGCTGCAGGATCATGAACCACACCACGACGGCGATGAAGCGCCCCATCCCGCCGCCATCGATGTAATCGCGGCGGAAGAACCAGCCGAAGAAGGCCGGGGAAAACAGGCCGGTGCACACGCAAACGAACAGGCAGAGGGGCAGGAAGCGGCCCATGGCCACGTCCACCTCACGCCCCAGGTCGTGGCGCTCCTCGCGCCCCTTGGACGCGAAGAGTGGGATCATCACCTGGTTCGACAGCATCGTCAGGGGGCGCGCCGCGGAGGCCGCGTAGATCCAGGCGCGGTCGTAGACCCCGTGGATCGCCGGGAAGACGAACTTGCCCAGGAACAGGGTCAGGAACTGCTGGGCGACGAAGGCCGCGCAGGTCCCGGCGAACACCCACTTGCCGAAGCTGAGCAGGGCGCTGACGGCCTGGGAATCCCACTGGAGCCGCAGCTTCAGCTCCGAGAAGACCAGGTGGGACAGACCGGTCCGCACGACGCCGCCCACCAAGGGACCGGCCGCCAGGGCGAAGACCGAGGGGTACACCATCGCGATCGCGACCGACGTCCCGATGCTGGTGGCGAGACCTGCCCATTCGACGATCACGGGTCCGCGCAGGTTCATCCCGCGCTGACGCGTGTACATCCCCACGGACAAGAGGCCGTTGTTGACCGCCTCGAGGCCCCCCAGGGGCAACAGCAACATCAGCACCGGGCGGTCGTAGAACTGTGCCGCGGGCCAGGCCAACGCACAGCAGACGAGCCACATGCCGATCCCGCGCAGGATCTGGAGGGTCCAGGCGGTGTTCAGGAACTTCGGGTCCGTGCCGCGGTCGTGGTACACCACCGAGCCGCGGATCCCGACCTCCGACAACATCTCGACGCCGGTCAGGAACACGCGCATCAACGCGATGGTCGAGAAGTGCTCCCGGGCCAGCAGGTACGCGAGGAAGATCTGGCCAACGAAGCGGATCCCGGTCGCCCCCCCCATCGAAGCCATGGTCCACAGGGAGGCCTGCTTGACCTTGGCGCGGGTCGTCGCGGCGTCCATCGGCCCCGACCGGCCTTCTCCCGTGGGGGCGGCTGAGGGGTCGACCGCGCCGCTCTCTTGCTCCTGGTTCATCGCGGGGAGGGACCGTGCGAGCGCTCGAACTCCGGGGGGACGGCGCTCAGCTCCAGGCCTCGACGGAGCCCTCGGAGGGGCGTTTCGGGAGCCCCTCCAACGACGCCGGACCTTCCGAGCGAGCCGGTGGGCCGGCGTAGCCGCCACCGTATCCGTATCCGTAACCGTAGGAGATCCCCTCGGCGTAGGCCTTGGCCCCGCGACGCTTGGACGCTCCGTTCAAGAACACGCCGATCACGTTCGCATCGACGCTGTGCAAGATCCCGAGGGCGCGGCGCGCGTTCGGTGCCGTCGACATGTCGATGCGCATCACGAACAAGCACACGTCGGCGATCATCGACAACACGCGCGTCTCGGCGGTCTCGAGCACCGGCGAGGAGTCGATGACGATGATGTCGTACTCGCGCCGCAGCTCGGTCAAGAGGGCTCGGCAGGCACTGCTCTCCAGGAGCTCCGCGGGTCCCTTCTCGGCCGCGCCGGCGGGCAACAGGTCCAGCTTGCCGGCGACCTTCTGGACGATCGCGCTCTGCCAGGTCACGTCCCCGGCGATCGCGTCCCCGAGACCGCGCTTGCCGATCAGGTTGAAAATGGCGTTCTGGCCCGGCTTGCGCAGGTCCGCGTCGATCAGCAGCGTCTTGCGGCCGGACTGGGCGAAGGCCAGGGCCAGGTTGCTGCTCGAGATCGACTTGCCCTCGCCGGAGACCGAGGAGGTCAGGAGGACGATGCCACAGCCCTCTTCCCCGAGGGCGAAGGTCGTCGCGGTGCGCACGCTCCGCACCGCCTCGGCCGCCAGGGAGCCGGGCTCGCTCTGCACGACCAAGCCCACCTTCTCGGGCTTCTTCGAGGACATGGCCGGCAAGACGCCGACGACGCTGGCGCCGACGGCCCCGGGCACCTCCTCGGGAGACCACACGCGGCGGTCGGTCGCGCCCCGCAGGGCCACGAGGGCGCCCGCCAAGCAGAAGCCACCGATGGCGGCATACATCAGCAGCCGGGGCTTCTCGGGGTAGACCGGCCGCTTCGTGGCCCGCGCCGCGTCGATCACGTTCGTGTACAGACCGCCGGTCTCCTGGGTGTAGTCCAGGGTGGAGATCGCCTCGGCGAAGGTCTGTCGGTCCTCGCGGACCTGATTGCGCTCCTCCTCGAGTCGGCGCAGGGCGCTGAGGCCGGTCTCCAACTCGAAGAACTGCTCCTGGGCCACCTTCAGCTCCTCGGTGAAGCGCTCGGTGATGCGGTTCTCGGCCTCGACCGCGCTCTCGGCGGCGCGCAGCTCGGTCATCGCGTAGCGCTCGTAGATCTTGTTGATCTCGCCGGAGAGCACCTCGATCTCGGTCTTGAGCTCGAGCAGCGGGCCGTACTCCTCCCCGTGCTGGGCGGTCAGCTCCGGGATCAGGGCCTCCTTCTTCTGCTTCTCGCCCGAGAAGTTGGCGATGTCGGCCTCGAGCACGGTGCTGGGCTTCTCCAGGCGCAGGCGTTCGCCGAAGGCGTAGGAGTGCTCGGGGGTCACCGTGTTCGCCTCGGCCTCGTCGAGGCGCACCTCCGCGGTGGTCAGGCTGCGGTGGGCATCGCGCACGCTCTCCTGAAGGCGCTCGACCTCAGGCGTGAAGGGGTTCTCGACCTTGTCGCCGGTGATCCCGTACTCCTGGCGCTTGGCCAGGACCTCGGTGGTCAGCTCGGTCAGGCGGTCATCGGCCTTGTCGCGCTGCAGCTCGATGATCGAGATGGTCTTCTGCGAACGCGCCTTCAGGCCCTGGGCGTGGAATTCGCGGAACACCTCCACGGCGCGGTCGACCACGATCACCGCGTCTTCTTTCCGGGCCGCCTCGAAGGAGACCGACAGGCGGTCCTCGTTCTCGTTCACCCGGGCCCGCAGGTAGTCGGACAGGACCGAGATGACCGTCTTGTCGCCCTGTCGACGGATCGAGGGCAACTGCTGGATCTCGGGCACCTCGCTGAGGGGGCGCAGGATGGACTGCGAGACGAACAGGCGCTCCTGCTGTTTCAAGAGCGTCCGCGGCGCCGTGTTCTGGGTCATCTGGCCGGTGACCGGATCCTGGGACTTGACCTCGACCAGGACGTTCGAGGTCGCCCGGTACCGGGGGACGATGTTCACCCGCGGGATCTTGTTGCTGTAGTACGCCCAGGTCCCCGCGGCGGCCATCAGCGGGAGCAACAGGAACAGCCACTTGCCCCGCCAGATCAGCCGCAGCAGGCGGATCGCCTGCTCGGAGTCATTGCCGCCCCCCGACTCCGGGAGGGTGGGGATGCGCTCGTGTTCAGACATCTCGCTGGGACCCTCGGGAAGAGCGGGGAAGGGCGCGGGCTACAGCTGTCCCGAGCTGGAAGCGCTGGCCGACAGGCGGAAGCCGAAGATCGAGGAGATGAAGGTCCGGGTCCAGGTGCCCTGGGTGTGCTCCACCGCGATCACGTCCCCGGGCTTGACGAGGACGTTCGCCGCACTGACGAAGCCGGTGCCGTCGATCTTGAAGGTGCAGGCCAGGATGCCCTCCTGCTTGTCCTTGCGATAGATCGTCGCGTAGCGCGGCGCGGCGGTGTCGTCCGTGCCGCCGGCCACCGCCAGGGCCTGCATCAGGTTGTATTGGCGCGACACCGGGTAGGTCTGCTGCCCGGGACGGGTCACCAGGCCGATGATCGTGAACTGTTGCTCGAGGCGCGGCTCGACGACGATGGTCTCGCCGCCGGCGAGGGCCACGTCGGTCAGCGGGATCGAGCTGCCGCGCACCTCCAGGATCTCCACTTCGGGCGGACCGCTGGTCTGGGGACGCACGACCCGGATCGAGTCGGCCCCGTCGTCGCGGATCCCGCCGGCGGCCATCAGGGCCCCCAGCAGGGACAAGCGGTCGCTGCGCAGGGAGTGGATCCCTGAGTCGACCACGGCGCCGAACACCGCCACCGAGACGGAGCGGTGCGAGACCACCGTGACCACGATGCTCGGTTCCTCGGAGCGCTGTCCCTCTTCGACGATGCCCGCGGCGATCTTCGCCTCGACCTCCGCGGTGGTCAGGCCGGTCACGGGCACCTGGCCGGCGACCGGGACCCGCAGGTTGCCGTCGTCGCGCACGCGGGCCTTGACCTTGATGGTCAACTCCTCGCTCTCGATGTCGACCACGTCGGCGGGCAGCTCCACCTCGAGCAGGTCCCCGGCCACGACCTTGTAGTCGTCGGCTCCGATCCCGATCGCCAGCAGCTGATCGGGGTCCGCGGGGGTCATGTCGGGGCCCGCGGCCTCGAAGGCCGCCAACTCCTCGGCCGTGGGCAGGATCGGGTGGACCACGCGGTTCCCGATGCAGCCGGCCAGGGGCAGGAGGAGGGCGACGAGACCGGCGCGAAGGAGGCCTCTGGATACGGAAACCTGTCGGGCGAACATGGTCGGGGTCTGCGGGAAGGGGGAGGTGGCGGGGACCGTAGCCCGGAGCCCATCCATGAGGTCGGCTGGACCGCACCCAGCCTTGAGGGTTCGGCCCCACAGCTTAGCGGGAAGCTCACGGGCGCCCCGTGGCAATCCGTCCATTCGGTCCGCCCCACGGCGACCCCGCGCGGGGCGCGCGGCGGACCGTTCGGGACCGTGACCCCCGCTTCCCCGGGGTCACGCTTCCTGCGAGCGCGACCCCGGTCGGGCGGGGGCTTCGCCGGGGGGCCGACCCCCCCGCGATCCGCGGTCCCTCACTCGGAGAGCTGCTCCAGACAACGGCAGAGATCCTCCAACCGGGCCTCGATCTCGGCCGGCGCCGCGGTCCCACGGATCGCGTCCTCACAGGCACCCGCCAGGTCCGTGACCTCGGGGAAGCCGTAGTTCGCCGCGGTGCCCCGGAGCCGGTGGACCCGCGTGCGCAGCGCATCGAGGGAGCCGGCCGCCAGCTCGGTGCGCATCTGCAGGACCTGCTCGGGGAAGGAGCTCAAATAGCGCCGAATCAAGGGCGCGAAGCGGGGGTTGTCCGCCAGGGACAGGGTCGCCCCGGGGGTCGGGCCTTCGGCGGTGGAGGACTTGGCGGCCGACTCCGCTCCGGCGCCGGGGGCTTCGCGCCCGGAGGCGAAGGGGGGCGGGAACTCCGCGGTGGAGTCCACCTCGGAGACCAGCCGCGCGACGGTCTCCAGGAAGGCCCGGGGCACCACGGGCTTGGCGATGTAGTCCGTGGCCCCCGCCTCCAGGCAGCGCCGGGCGTCCTCGGCCATGGCCATGGCGGTCAGGGCGATCACGTGCCCCTCGTACCCCGCCCGCCGCAGACGCTGGGTGGCCGTCAGGCCGTCCAGCACGGGCATGTTCACGTCCATCAAGACCACGTCAAAGGCCCGGCCCCCGGCACGGGCCTCCAGGACCGCCTTGACCCCCAGGGCTCCGTTCTCGGCCTCCTCGACGTGGGCCCCGGATTCTTGCAGCAGGAAGCGCAGGACCTCGCGGTTCGCCCGGCTGTCGTCGACCACCAGGAAGCGGGCTCCGCGCAGCTCCTCGTGGGCGGTCGCGACCCGGGCGCTGGCCCCGGAGACCCGCGGGATCCGTTCGGGGCCGTGGACGGTCACGGACTCGGCCCCGCTCAGGGGCCGCAGGGGGACCTCCAGGGTGAAGGTGCTGCCCACCCCGACCCGGCTCTGGACCTCGATCTCGCCCCCGAACAGGCGGGCGAGCTGGCGCGAGATGTCGAGCCCCAGGCCGGTCCCCGCCGGACCCTTGCCCTTGGCACCCCGGAGACGCGAGAAGGGTCGGAACAGGTCGGCCAACTGCTCGGGGGCGATGCCGATCCCGGTGTCGATGACCGCCACCCGCAGGGTCGGGGCCTCGGGGACTCCGCCGGTCTGGATCCGGACGCGTACCCCGCCGTTCTCGGTGTACTTGATCGCGTTGCCGACCAGGTTGATCAGGATCTGCTTGAAGCGCACCGGGTCGGTGTGGACCCCCTCCGGAACGTCCCCCTTCAGCTCGACCACCAGCTCCAACAGGCGCTCGGAGGCCGCCCCCTCGAGCACGCGCACGACGTCGGACACCAGGCCGGTCAGCTCGCAGTCCTCGTACTCGAGGGTCATCTGCCCGGCCTCGATCTTGGAGAGGTCGAGCACGTCGTTGATCAGGCTGAGCAGGTGGTCGGTGCTGCGCTGGATGTTCTGCACCCACGTCGCGCGGTGCTCCTCCTCCACGTTCGGCCGGCCCAACAGCTCGGCGTAGCCGACGATGGCGTTCATCGGCGTGCGCAGCTCGTGGCTCATGCTCGCGAGGAAGTCGCTCTTGTAGCGGTTGGCCAACTTCTCGCGTTCGACGGCCCGCTCGAGCTCGTGCTCGACGAGGGCGCGCTCGCGCTCGGCGATCCGGCGCTCGACCGCCCGGGCGAAGGAATCGACGATGATCTGCAAGATCGCGAACTCCTCCTCGATCCACTCCCGGGGAGCGCGGGTGTCGACGAAGCCGAAGAAGCTCTCCAGGCGCCCGCGGATGATGACCGGCATGATCAGGATCGCCTTGACGTCCGGGCGCAGCAGCGCGCCGCCGGTGTGGACCCCGGCCTCACGGCCCAGGTCGAAGCCCGTGCGGGTCACGTCCCCGATCCGGATGACCTCGCCGCGCAACAGGATCTCGGTCGCGCGGTCGTAGGGGCCCGAGGGCTCCGGCGCGCGCGGGGGCCGCACGACGCGGGCCTCCCCGGCGGTCCATTCGTGGGTGCGGAAGATCAGACTGCGGTCGTTCCGGTAGCGACACAGGAACGCGCGGCAGCACTTCAGAATGTCCCCGACGCCCTCGAGGATGATCGCGATCGCCCGGTTGAGGTCATCGTGCTCCAGGAGGGACGTCGCCACCCGCCGGGAGACCTCGTTCAGGTCGCGGATGCGCTCACGCTTGCGCTCGGCCTCCTTGCGCCGGGAAATGTCGTGGGCCAGGAACGCCAACCCCATCACGTCGTCGCGGTTGCCCTGGCGCAGGGCGAAGGCGTTGACGAGGCACGGGGTCGATTCCCCCGTCGTGCGGTTCAGGTAGGTCAGCTCCCCCTGCCAACGGCGGCGGGCCAGCTCCGGGAGGATGCGGTCGACGAGCTGTTCGCGCTCGGCCGGCGGGTGCATCTCTTCGATCGGACGCCCGACCACGTCGTCGGGCCGCGCGGCCCCCAGCATCTCCAGGCCCGCCTGGTTCACGTAGCGGATCGTGCCCCCGGGGGACATCACGGCGATGGCGTCGGCGCTGCTCTCGATCAGGTCGATGAGCTGGTCCCGCTCCTCGATCAGCCCTTCGAAGGCCGAGGCGTCCCGCAGGTGACAGATGATGCGCTCGACCCCGTCCAGCTCCAGCATCCACAGGCGCGCCTCCACCGCGTAGCTCGAACCGTCGCTGCGCCGGTTGTGCCCGAACAGGACCTGGACCCCCGCATCCCGGATCGCCTCGACCATGCGCTGGAACCCGGCCGGGGTCTGCCGGGTACTGAGGTCCCAGATCGACAGGCCGCGCAGGGCCTCGGGGGAGTACCCCAGCCGCTCGCCGGCCAACCGGTTGGCCTGCACCACGGCCCCTTCGAGGGTGAAGATCAGGACCTCGTCCTGGGCGCGCTCGATCGGCGCGGCCTCCGGATCGCCACCCAACTGGCCTCCCTCGAGGCGGCCGAGGTCCTCGACCAGCCGCTCCCAACCGGCCGATCGGCCTCTCCCGGACTGCGCGCGCTTCGCCATGGGCAGGCCCGAGCCTAGCCTCTCGCAGCCTTCCGCTTCCCCTTCTTCTTGCTGGCCTTCTTCGCGCCCTTCCTGCGGGTCTTCTTCGCGGCCTTCTTCCTGCGGCGCCCGGCCGGGAGCGACTCCTCGCGGGGGGTCCCGGCGGCGACCCAGTCCTCGGGCGGCTCCTCGCCGCGGATCTCGAACAGGAAGCGGGAGGCGTGGCAGTCGACGATCGTGCCGTACCGGGACCGCCGCTGGACCAGGGTCATGGTCAGCACGCGCTGGGCCCGGGTGATCCCCACGTAGGCCAGGCGGCGCTCCTCCTCGACCGTGTCTTCGGCCACGGCACGCGCGTGGGGCAGCAGGCTCTCCTCGACTCCCACGAGGTACACGCGCGGGAACTCCAGCCCTTTCGCCGCGTGCAGGGTCATGATCGTGACCACCTCGCGCTTCTCCGCGTCGTCGCTGGAGCGGTCATCGGTGGCGGAGAGGGTCAGCTGCTCCAGGAAGCGGCCGAGGGACGGACGCTTGGAGCGCTGCACGTGGCTCACGGCCATCTCCACGATGCCCTCGACCGCCTTCCAGCGATCGCCACGGACCTTCTCGTCGGCGTAGACCCGGTCCACTTCACCCCGGTACCCGACGACCTCGATCAGCTCCTCGACGCGCTTCGCCAGGCGCGGCCCGGGGTCCTCGGCCCCGAGGGAGGCCAACACGGTGCGCAGTTGGCGCACCGCCTCCACCGCGGCCGGGGTCAGGCCGGGGAACTCCTCCGCGCGGTCGAACACCTCCAACACCGACAGGCCGTTCTCGGTCGCGTGGGCCAGGGCGCGCTCGATGGTCGTCTTCCCCACGCCCCGGGGCGGGCAGTTCACGATGCGCAGGAACGAGACCTCGTCGTCGGGGTTCTCCAGCAGGCGCAGATAGGCCAGCACGTCGCGGACCTCCTTGCGGTCGAAGAAGGACATCCCCCCGACCAGGACGTAGGGCACGTTGCGCGCCCGCAGCTGCTCTTCGAAGTGACGGGCCTGGGCCGCCGCGCGGATCAGGATCGCGAAGTCCCCGAGGAGCGCCTTCTTGTGCCGTACCAGCTCGACGATGTCGCGCACGACGAAGTCCGCCTCCCCGTGCTCGTCCTCCAGGGTGTAGAGCTTGATGCGCTCCCCCCGTCCGAAGGCCGAGCGCAGGGTCTTGTCGTGCCGCGTCGGGTTGTGCCGAATCAACTTGTTGGCCGTCTCGAGGATCTCCTGGGTCGAGCGGTAGTTGGTCTCCAGGCGCACGACCAGGCAACCGGCGAAGTCCTTCTCGAAGTTGAGGATCTTCGTGACATCCGCGCCGCGCCAGCCGTAGATGGACTGGTCGTCGTCCCCCACCACGCACAGGTTGCGGTGCTCGGCCGCGATGCGGTGCACGATCTCGTACTGGGGTGCGTTCGTGTCCTGATACTCGTCGACCAGCACGTAGCGATAGCGCTCGCGGACCGCGGCGGCCACCTCGGCGCTCTCCTCGAACAGCTGCAAGGTCCGCAGCAGGAGGTCGTCGAAGTCCAGGGTCCGCGCCCGGTCCAGGTGGGCCTGGTAGCGTTCGTAGGCGCGCCCGACCAGCTCGTCTTCGTCGTCCTTGGCGCTGGCCAGGGCTTGATCCACCCGGATCATGCGGTTCTTCAGCAACGAGATCCGCGACTGGAGCGCGGCCGGCTGGATCGTCGTCGAAGCCACACGCAGGTCCCGCAGGGCCCCGCGCAGGGCCGCGACCTGGTCGGAGCTGTCGCAGATCGTGAAGCGCTTGGGGATCCCGATCGCCCGTCCGTGCTCGCGCAGGAGACGCACGCAGAAGGAGTGGAACGTGCCCACGGTGAGGGGCTCGGCGCGCTTGTTCCCCACCAGCCCGGCCACCCGCTCGCGCATCTCGCCGGCGGCCTTGTTGGTGAAGGTCATCGCGAGCACGTTCTCGGCGGCGACCCCTTGGCCCAGCAGGTGGGCGATGCGGGTCGTGATGACCCGCGTCTTCCCGGTCCCGGCCCCCGCGAGCACCAGGACCGGACCCGCGGTCGTCTCGACTGCGAGGCGTTGCTCGGGGTTCAAGCCTTCGAGGAGACCTTTGCGCTTCAAACTCTTCGGGAGGTCGCGGCTGCGGGGGGGCAACCCGGGTGGAGGACGACGGTGCGAGGTCTCGAGCGGCGACGCCGGAGGGCGCGCGAGTGTATCCAGGCCCCGGGGAGACTCAACGACGGACGGGCGGAAGGCTCGCGCCCGGGCGCCGGTCCTACCAGTCCGCTCCGAATCCCGCCGGCAAGCGCACCGCGTCGAACAGCGCCGCCACCAGTTCGTCCTCGGGTCCCGCGCGGTGCCCGCTGACGAAATCCCACACCACCTCGCCCTCCCGCGTCAGCTCGAACGCGCGGCCTGCGCACCCCTCGGTGACCAGGGTGTTGCCGTTCGGCAGGCGCTGGGCGGAACCCAGGAAGATCGAATCGAAGGACTCCGCCGGCTCCCCGCGATGGGCCCAGACCTCGGTGCCCGCGCGGGGGTCGAACTCGAGCACCTGGCTGAAGCCGCGGTAGCCGCGGTTGTCGAACAACAACAGGGTGTCGTCGGAGGTGAGGGTCGGGTCGTGCTGGCGCAGCCAGGGACCGCGCTGGGCCCAGACCACGCGGCCGGCCTCGGGGTCCACGACGAAGATCGCGTCCAGCATCCGAGCGGAGAGCAGCAGGTTCCCCGGGGCGAAGGCCGGCAGGGGACCCGCGCGATCCAGAACCTCCAGGGAGTTCGTGTGGGTGATGTCCCCCACCAGGTAGGGCCGCTTGCCCAACAGATCGGCGAACTCGGAACGCTGCCAGGCCTCCAGCAGGGAGAGGCGGCGGAGCTCGCGGCCCGCGGGGTCGAGCCACAGCACCAGGTCCTCGAGGATCGGGTACTCGGCGTGGATCGCCGGGACCACCCGGGAGTGGCGGGCCAGCACGACGATCGTGCCGTCGTCCTCGACCGTGAGGTCGTGGTGCTCGCCCCCGCCATGGAACCAGCGCAGGCTCGAGTCCCGGTTCAGGGCGACCAACCCGACCCCCTCGTGGATCGCCAGCAGGGTCCCGTCCGGCAGGGCCACGGCCCGTCGCCAGCAACCGGCCTGCTGTTCGGTGGCCTCGGGGGCGTTCGGAATGTCCCCGTAGGCGTGCCGCCAGCGGTGCAAGACCGTCCCGTCCTGGGCCATCAAGATCGCCTCGGGGGCGTGCCCGGACACGTACAGGGTCGGTCCCGGTTGGACCCGCTCAGGGGCGTGGACGAACACGCCGCTGTCCTGGGGTGCCGCCTCGAAGCCCTGGGCATAGCCGGTGCCCTGCAGGGCGCTGGCGGCCTCGTCGGGGGTGATCGTCGGGGTCCGCGTCCAGAGACCCTCCCCCTTGCCGCTCGCGCTCCAGAACCCGGGCGGGTCGAGGGCCGCGGGGGTCAGCGCGACCACCGGAGGGTAGGCCCGCAGGGGCCGAGCCCCCGGTCCGCCGGCGCTGCCCTGGCCCTCACCCGGGGCCGTCTCGCCCCCGGGATCGCCGCCACCGCAGGCCCCCGAGACGAGCACCAACAGCCACGGAGCGAGGCGACCGGCGGCGAACCCCATCAGTACCCGACTCCCTTGAGCTGCTTCTGCACGTCCTCGGGGATGCCCCCCTCGGGGGTCCAGGCCTCCGCGGCGGGGTTCAGGCGCTCCCAACCGCTGAGCTTCGTCGACAGCTCGCGGGCGCGCTCGGCCTGCTCGTCGAACAGGCTGTTCGCGGCCCCGTTCTCGACCTGGGCGGCGGTGAACAGCTCGATCGGCGCCGTCCCCGGGTGTCCGTCGCGGTTGACCACCAGGCTCCAGACGGGCTCGATCCAGGCCAGCTTGTCCGCCCCGCGGAAGCGCGTCTCGACGACGACCGGTCGCGGCCGCACGGCGGGGTCCTCCTCGCCGCGCACCAGGGGCAACAGCGAGCGACCGTCCAAGCCGGCGGGGACCGGGATCGAGGCCACCTCCAACAGGGTCGGCAGGAGGTCGAGCAGGCGGACCGGCGCCTCGATCTGGGCGCCCCCCGGCAGGGGCCCGGGGCCATCGCTCATCAACAGGGGCACGTGGGCCTGGCTGCGGTACACGACGAACCCGTGGCCGATGGCGCCCTGGACGTCGGGGTGATCCGACAGGCCCTCCCCGTGGTCGGAGGTCACGACGACGAGGGCGTCCTCGAACCCCGGCTTGGCCCGCAGGGCGGTCAGGAAGCGCCCGATCGCCGCGTCGACGACCTCGATCGACGCGTCGTAGCGGCGCAAGCGCTCGGCGTCCGGCATGCCCATCAGGTCCCGGGCCGGATCGACCAGGCCGTGGTACTCGTGCACCTCCATCAGGTCGACCTGCAGGAAGTAGGGCCCGCGTTCCGCGTCCCCCACCAGCTCGAGCAGGGTCCCCAGGATCTCGTCGGAGGACTGGATCGGCGCGTCGCCGGCGACCTCCTGGCCCGGCTCGGCGTCCATCCAGCCGAACACGACCTCGCTGTCCAGGTAGCGGTCGAAGCCCTGGGCCAGGCCGAAGACCGTGTTCACGTTGGGGTTCGCCGTCGCTCCGATCGTCGTGTATCCCGCCGCCCGCAGGTACTCGGCGAGGGTCGTGAAGCGCGGGTGCAGGGCATCGCCCGCCTCCCGGTGGATCCCGGTCGCACGGGGCGCGAGGCCGGTCAGGAACGACGCGAAGGACGGCCGCGTCCAGGAGGACTGCGCGAAGGCCTGGTCGAACCGCAGCCCCTCGGCCGCGAGGCCGTCGAGGACCGGCGAGGGGCTCGGCCGGTTGCCGTAACAACCCAGGCGATCGGCCCGCAGGGTATCCACGACCAACAACACGATGCTCGGTCCGTCGTGGTCGGGACGCTGGTCCCCGCCGCCACAGCCGGTGAGGGACGCGGCGGCCGCCAGCAGCGCGGCCAGCAGGGCGCCGGCCCGGGAGTTCGAAGACTGGTGCATACGGCCCTTAGCCTACCTGCTTTCCGGGGCCCCGGAGCGCCGCATTCAGCGGCCCTCGGGCCGGCGTTCGTAGAACGCGAAATGGACCCCCTCGCCGCCGCGGATGCAGCGGAACTCGTAGTCGCGCCGCAGCTCCGGCCGGGCCAAGAGGTCGCGGTGGACCTCGAAGAAGGGGGAGCCGTCGTACTGGGCCTGGGTGACGGGCGCGTCCAACGTGACGAGGTGCAGGGCCATCACGAAGCGCGGAGCACGGCCGAGGACGTAGGCGTTGTCGTACTTCTCGTGGCCGACGTAGCCGCTGCCGGTCTCCACCTCGAGGTGCGCGATGTGGGCGTCGACGAGCCCCACCTGGTCGATCACGGTCAGGCCCGAGTAGAAGCCCACCGCGCCGATGGGCAAGAGCGCGATCGCATCCCCCTCGTCGGCGTAGCGCGCGAGCCAGCGACCGAAGGTCCCCCAGTCCTCCGCCAGGTCCACCTCGAGCTGGGCCCGGGCGTGTTCGGTCAGGCCGTGGAGCCGCACCGAGCGGGCGGTCCAGAACGCGGCGCCACCGGCCAGGAGGAGCACCACCAGGGCCCCCAGGGGAGCGGGCAGGCGTTCCTTGGTCAGGGCCTCCAGCCCCTCGCGCAGCAGGATCACCGCCAGGGGCAGCACCGGCACGCCGAAGCGCCACAGGGCCATGTGGTCGCCGCCCACGAGGGCCACGACGAGCAACAACACGAGGGTCAGGGAGGCCAGGTAGACCAACCGCAGGTCCCGCCGCCGGGCGGCCGCCACGAAACCCAGGGGGATCGCGAGGAGCGCGAGGGTGCGCAGGCCCATGGCCAGGGCGTAGTCGCCCCCGCTCCCGAGGAGCGAGGTGGAGGGGCCGCCGACCTTCGCGTAGTAGGTGTTCGGCAACCAATAGCCGTAGGTCCCGTGGCGCCACAGCAGGAAGGCGCCGAAGGGCACCGCGAAGGCCGCGGCGAAGCACAGAATCCCGCGCGGGGTGACCGCGGGTCCCGCCCGCTCCGTGCCGCGGCCCAACCGCGCGAGCACCAGCAACGCGACGAGGTCGAACACGAACAGGGCCGTGGCCTCGGGCCGGGTCAGGTTCGCGAGGGCCAGCAGGAAGCCCGCGCCGGCCAGGGCCCGGGGTGAGCCCGCCCCGGTCCGGCGGCCCAACAGGAGGAACGCGTGCAGGACCAGGAGCAGGGCGAAGGCCGTGCTCTCCAGGCCGGAGGCCGCGTACGCGAGGAAGGTCGGGGCGACGGCGATCGCCACGGGGGTCGCGGCCAGGCGCCACCCGCTCGAATCGCCCCGGGGAGCGCCGGTCGCGAGCCGGGCGTGCAGCAACAGGGCCGCCCCGAGGGTCGCGGCCCCGGCCACGATCCCGGCCCAGAGCGCGAGCCCCGGCCCCTCGGCCCCCAGCCGGATGCCGAGGCCCAGGAACAGCGTCCAGAGGAAGTTGGTGTACCCCTCGACCGCCTCGCCGACGTTGAACACCAACCCGTGGCCGGCGGCGAACCGATCCGCGTACCGCAGGGAGATGTACGCGTCGTCGATCACGCCGTATCCCAGGACCCCGGGCAGGATCGCGACGGCAAGGACGCCGATCGCGAGGGCCAGCCAAGCCCAGGGACCGGGGCTGGTCCCGCCCCGCGCCCCCGGGGGGGAGTCGTCCCCCGGAGTCGGATCGGAGCCGGGGTCCTGCTGAGGCTCCGCCACCCTCAGCCCTCGCCCCGGGCCGCGCGGGCGGCCCGCAGCCGCTCGGTCCAGACCGGCAGGCGCTCGGCGTCCCCGAGCTCCTCGAGCAGACCGACGAACACCTCCAGGGCGCCGGGGGGTCCGTCCCCCATCCGGAAGGCCTCTTCGTACAGGGGCACGGCCTCGGGCCTGCGCCCCAGGTTCTGAAGGGCCACGGCCTTGTTCAGGACGCCCCCCATCCACTCGCCGGCGCGGTGCTCGATGGACAGGTCCAGCGCGGCGAGGGCCTCCTCGAAGCGCTGCTGGGCCATGTAGGCCATGCCGAGGTTGAAGGCCGCCGAGTGGTTGCGGGGGTTCTCCGCAACGATCGGCTCGAGCAGCGGGATCGCCTCGGCGTGCCGCCCCAGGGCCAGGAGGTCCCGGGCGCGCAGGAAGTCCGCGTAGGACTGGATGCGCTCGTGGGGGCTGGGGAGGGGCACGCGCTCGGTCGGGGTCGGAACCTCCGCCCCCAGCCCGACCCCCCCGGCGTAGCCCAGGGCCTCGATCTGCTCGGCGATGCGTCCGCTCTCGTCGGACACCCCGCGCATCGTCAGGGCCCCGCGACGCTCGATGCGCAGCAGCCCGTCCTCGTAGCCCTCGGCCCGTTCGCGCGCGCCCGGGAGCAGGTTCGTCAGCTCCCCGGGGTCCGTCCGCAGGTCGAACAGCTCGGGCGTGCGGGCGTGGTGGTACTTGCCCGACGCATCGGCCCAACCGGTGATCGGGCTCCAACCGAAGGAGAGGTACCCGTAGTACGACTCGAAGTACACCCCGCGGTCCGCCGGCAGGGTCTCTCGCCACAGGTCGTAGCCGTCGACGTCTCCGGCGAGGCCCCAGCCGAGCTCGTGCACGAGGGTCGGGTAGAGGTCGACGAGGCTGGTGGGCTCAGCGACGCGTTCCCCGGCCCGGCGGCCGTCCGGGTGGCGCAGCAGCATCGGGATCTTGATCGTCGTGTCGAACACGAAGGCGGCGTGGGTCTCCTGTCCGTGGCGCCCGAGCCCCTCGCCATGATCGGCGACCACCGCGACGATCGTCTCGTCCCACAGGCCCAGCTCCCGCAGGGCCTCGACCAGGCGACCGAGCTCGGCGTCCATATAGGTCACCTCCCCCTGGTACGCGTTGCCCCCCGCCGCGGACAGGTACTCGGGCGGCGGCTCGTAGGGGGCGTGGGGATCGAACAGGTGCAGCCACAGGAAGAAGGGTCGCTCCGCGTCGCGCTCCTCCCGCAACCAGGCGAGGACGAGGTCGACCATCTCCCCGGCGTCCCGGGCGGCCTCCAGCTTCTGTTCGCTGTCCACGACCACGGCCGGTTGGTCGTAGTGCTCGAAGCCCTGTTCGAGCCCGAAGCCCTTGCCGAGGACGACCGCCGCCACGAAGGCCGCGGTCTGGTAGCCGGCGGCGGAGGCGCGCTCGGCCAGGGTGTCCGCCTCCTCCGGCAGGATCATGGCCCCGTTCATGCGCACGGTGTGGCGCGGCGGGAACAGGCCGGTCAGCATCGAGGCGTGGGACGGCAGGGTCATCGGCGTGACCGTGCGCGCGTTCTCGAACAAGAGGCCCTCGGCCGCGATCCCGTCGAGGACCGGGGTGGTCCGGGGGCCGCCCTGGCGGTAGCAGGACAGGGCCTCGGGGATGGTCGTGTCGAGGGAGACGAACAGGACGGAGGGGGGCGTCGCCTCCTCGGCCCCGCCGCCGCCGCAGGCCCCGCAGAGGGACGCTGCGAGGGACACGGACAGCCAGAGCGCGGGGGAGAAACGCCGGCCGGAGGCCTCGCGCGCGGTACGGCGGGTGTGGACTTCGCTCATCGGGACGGGCCTCACCGGGACAGGACGGGCCCGGGCAGGGCTCACCCTATCGACGAACGGGATCGGCCCCGGCTCCGCTCGGTCAAAAAAACGGGCGGTTTCGAGGCTTTCGGAGGCCCTCGCGCGTCAAACCTACCGGAGCCGCCGCCCCCCCTGACCGCCGACGACCCCATGGATCGCGAACGAGCCCCCGGGTCCCCGGACCGCCCCCTCCTCCTGTTCGACGGAGTCTGCAACCTGTGCCACGCGACCGTCCGCTGGGTCCTGGCCCGGGACAAGCGCGAGCAGTTCGACTTCGCGTCCCTGCAGTCCCGCTACGGCCAGGAAGCGCTCCAGCGCGCGGGCCACACCGGCGAGGTGCCGGACAGCGTCGTGCTGATCGACCCCAAGGGCCCCAAGTTCCGCTCCGACGCCGCCCTCGGCATCGCGCGGACCCTGGGCTTCCCCTGGTCTCTGGGGGCCGTGTTCCTGATCCTCCCGCGGGTGCTGCGAGACGGGGTCTACAAGTGGATCGCCCGCAACCGCTACCGCTGGTTCGGCCAGAAGGACGCCTGCTCCCTGCCGTCCCCGGAGCTGCGCAAGCGCTTCCTGGACGCCGACGAGCCCCTGCTCCAGGCCGCTCCCGAGGCCCACGAATCCAAGGCCTGAGCGGTCCGGTCCGGACCCCCGCTCAGGTCCAGGTGACGACCGTCTTCTCGTCGGAGAAGCCGAAGTTCCAGGCCATCGTGATCCGCTCGCTGGAGCACTCCCCGCCCTCCACGGCGTGGATGTGCTCGCCGTTGAAGACGTAGATGTCCCCGGGGTTCACGTCGAGGCGCAGGGCCTCGAAGCCTTCGAGCACCTCGACCGGATAGGGGCTCCCGGAGTGGTGCAGGTTCAGCCTGCGCTTGCTGGCCTCGTCCGGCACGATGTTCCAGAAGACCAGGCGACCCCCCTCGCCGTTCTCCAGGCACATGTTGACCGCGCACACCGTGCGGTCCGGGGTCCGCTGGATCTCGAAGTCCGCCTGTCGCGGCTCGTGGCACTGGGACGCGTCCTCGTGGGGCTCCAGGCAGAACTCGCCGCTGCGCTCCCAGTTGCGGATCAACACCGGACAGGCCTCGCCTCCCCGGGGCCCGCGGGCCAGGCGCAGGGTCACCCCGCGCTGGGCGAGGCGGTCCCCCAGCTCGCGTCGGAACCACGCGGACGGCTCGCCCTCGAGGTCGAGGAACGCGGCCAGCTCGGGGGCGACGGCCGCGCTCTCGTCCAGGTAGACCTGGGTGGGCTTGTGATAGTGGAAGGCGCCCAGGTAGCTGCCCTTGCATTCGCAGACCTCGCCCCGCCGCTGGCCCCGGGAGCCGCTGCTCCAGTAGCGCTCGACCAGCGTCCGGGTCACGTGCGGGTCCACGACGCCGCGGAACACCACCCCCGCCACCCGGTGCTCGAGCACGTCGATGACCGGATCCGGATCGAAGGAGTCCCGTTCGACGAAACGGAAGTACGCGGCGTCCTCGACACGACCCTGCAGGCGCGTCAGGGGCTGCGAGCTGGAGATGGAGTCCGTGGCCATGGCTTGGGCGGGTCGGGGTTGGGGAAAGGGGACGACTAGGGCACCGCGGAGGATGCGCTCGGCACAGGTGCGGCTCGCGCGTCGCCGGACGGGAAGCCGCGAGCCTCGAGGAAGCCCTCGATCCGCTGCATCGCTTCCGCGATCTGGTCCCGGGTCGCGCTGCACGAGAACCGGATGTACCCCTCGCCATCGGAGCCGAACTCCGTACCGGGGGTCACGGCGACGTGGGCCTCCTGGAGCATCTCGACCGCGAAACGGACCGCCGACGGCGCTCCCTGGGGCAGGCGGGCGAACACGTAGAACCCCCCGTGGGGCTTGCAGGGGATCCCGAAGCCCAGCTCCTCGAGGCCGCGGACGATGCAGGCGCTGCGCAGCTCGAGCTCCTCGCGCAGGCTCTTCACGATCGACTCCTCGTTCTCGAGGGCCGCGATCGCGGCCCACTGCACGGCCGTGTTCGCGCACACGAACAGGTACTGGTGCGCACTGCGGATGCGGGTCACCAGGTGCTCGGGCACGATGATGTACCCCAGCCGCAGCCCGGTCATCGCGTAGCCCTTCGAGAAGCTGCCGACGACGACGGTGTTGTCGGTGAACTCGAGCATGGAATGCAGGCGCTCACCCGAGAAGGTCAGACCGTGGTAGACCTCGTCGGACATCACCAATGGACCGAGCTCCGCGAGGCCGCGCAACACCTCCTCGTCCGCCACCTGTCCCGAGGGGTTGGACGGGAAGTTCGTGATGATGGCCTTGGTCTTCGGCGACAGGTGCGGCCGGGCCTGGTCCGCGGTGAAGGCGAAGGCGTGCTGCTCCGTGCCGGCCCAGACCGTCTTGCCGTGCGCGGCCTCCACCAGGTGCGGATAGGCCGGATAGCTGGGGTTCGGGACGATGACCTCGTCCCCGGGGGAGAGGATCGTCAGGAACAGCTCGAGCATGGCCGGCGACGAGCCCGAGTTGACGAACACCTGGGACGGGTCGACGCGGACCCCGTAGATCCGCTGGAAGCGCGCACAGATCGCCTCCCGGAGCTCGGGGAGACCCTGGCTGTCCGCGTAGCGCAGCCGGTTTTCTTGCACGGCCTCGATCAGGCGCTCCTTGACGATCCGGGGCGTATCGATCCCCAGCTCGCCCTTCTCCATGTGGATCACACGCTTGCCTTCGCGTTCCAACCTGAACGCCTCGTCGAGCATGTCCACTCAGGTCGGAGCGGGGGTCGGACTCTCTGCGGGGTGGTCGGACATCAGATCACTTCGGCGTCGCCACCAGGCAGAAGGCCTGGCACATGTTGACCGGGGCGAAGTCGATGACCCGCATGCCGGCTTCGTCGGCCATGGCCTCCCACTCGGTGCGGGGCGCCAGGCGTTGGTTGGTGTACTCGTGCAGGAGCTCGTACTCGGGCACGAACAAGAGGTCCTCGCGGTAGACATGCTCGGCGGTCCCGGACACCTCGACCATCACGAGCCGGCCCCCCGGACCGACCACGCCGGCGATCTCACGCAGGAGTTGGACGACGCCCTCCCGACCCCGCTGCCGCAGGAGCTCGTGCAAGAGGAACATCACCGTCACGACGTCGACCCCCTCCAGGTGCTCGTCGGACAGGGCGGTGATGTCCCCGGCGTTGCCCTGGACCACGGTCAGGCGTCCCTCCAGCCCCTCGCGCACGATCGTCTCGCGGGCGACGGCGCAGGAGTCTTCGGAGAGGTCGACCCCGACGGCCTGCACGTGGTCCGCGAGGTGACAGATGTTCGCCAACATCATCGCACTGCCGCAGCCCAGGTCGATGACCTTCTTGAACGGCACCGAACCGACCACCTCGGTCACGGTCCCCATCAGCCGGTCCTCCAGGGCCGTCAAGCCGCGCGTCATCTCCTCGTGGGAGCGCACGACCCCCTTGCCGTACGTCGCCTTTCCCGCGGCGAGGTCCTCGATCCGGGCGAACACCGGCTCATAGGCGCCGACCATCGTGCTGAGGTAGCCGAAGAACGGCGCGGCGTCCAAGGCCCGTTGGGTCAGACCGTAATCCCCGCCGGGGGTGCGCTCGAGGAAGCCCCGCACGATGAGGTAGTCGAACAGCGGTCGCAGGATCTCGGGGTCGCAACCGTATTCCCCGGCGATCGTCTCGACGCTGAGCTCACTCCCGTCGGCCGCCCGCTCCAGGAGGCCCATGCGCCACATCGCGAGCATCGCCTTCGTGGAATAGAAGCCCTTGATCAGCCCGAACAGGTCGCTCTCGCCCGCGGGTTTCAGCGCGGTCTTGCAGGCGCCGGCGGGGGCACTCTCGTTCGTTTGCTTGGCCTGTTCGATCGTCATGGCGTGCCTCTGTCGTGGACGGGGGATGCGGGAAACGGTGAAGGAAAGCGAGCGGTTCGCACCGGGCGCACGGGCCCTGTCGGTCAGACGCGGCCCGAGTGGAAGGTCTCGAGCTCCTGGTTGGCGCCGGCGATCCCGTCCAGCTTGTCCAGGACGGAGTCCAGCTTGTCGCCCGCCACCGCGAAGTAGAGGCCATCGTCGGCCAACCCGGTGTAGACCCGGTTCCCGATGCAACCCAGGTTCGTCGCCGTGGTCCCGGACTCCATGACCGCCGGGATGGCCGCGCAGGTCGGCCGCCCCACGACGGACCCGTCGCTGGCGACGCCCGCCGCGTGGGCCGCCTCGGCCAGCAGCATGACCTGCTTGGCATTGCCGGTCACCAGCACCACGTCCGGTTCGAAGCCGGCCTCCGCCAGGGGGGCATACACCGCGAAGTGGAAGGGGGCCTTGCGCTGCGGAATGCCCGGCACCTCGGCCATGTCCAGGTAGGACATGTCGACCATCATCCCGACCATCTCCTGCAGCATCTGCCCGCTCTCCTCGGTCTGCTCGACCCCGTGGGTGTGGGCGCCGATCGGACAACCCCGGTGGTCGGCCGCATCCGTGTAGAACGAACGCCCCTCCCCGGCGGTCTTCCAGTAGCTGCAACCGGAGGGCCCGGCTTCTTCGAGCTTGGGCACGTCCTGGGGAGCCGTCGCTTGGAATTTGATGGCGACCGGTTGGCGCTCCAAGCCGAGCGCTTCGGCGAGTCTCGTTCGTTCCATGGGATCCAGGGGATTGGGTTCTCGGGGGGGGGGCGAATCCGTGCAGGCCCGTGTGTCAGACCTTCGGATCCAGGGCGGTGCTGGTCGTTTGAAGGGAGTCCAACTGACTCCCGGTGGGCTCCGCTCAGCAGAACCAGGGCTCGGTCATGCGCGGAGGACGCTTGCGGTCCTCGGCAAGCCCGCCGGTCGTGTCCGACACCGGCTGCCCGCGGGCGAGCTCGGCGATCCGGTAGAAGGTCTCCGCGCTGTCGACGTGGCGTTCGCTGTGATCGGCGACGAGCTCCGCGACCTGCCGTTGGAGGGCGTCCATCTCGGGATCCGGGTGCTCCCAGCGGTAGGTGAAGGCGGCCTCGTCCAGCTCACCCCGGTGGGGCAGGAACTCCGCGTGGTGCTCGAGCCACGACCCCGGCGGGATCAGGAGCCGGATCGAGTACTGCACCGGGTCCACGTGGTCGATGAGCCCGTTCTCCTCGACGAACTCCAGGACCTCGCAGTAGTCCGCGCGGGTCGTCCAGGGGGTGAAGGCCACCCACGTGGGGCGGAACGCGATGCCCTGGGCGCGGACCAACTCGAGGGCGGACACGACGTCGGCGCGCTCGTGCCGCTTGTCCAGGATCGTCAGCACGCGCTCGCTCAGGGACTCGACCGCGGTGATGATGAAGATGCAGCCGGCCTCGGCGAAATCCCGCAGGCCGGCGCCGATCTTCAGGATGTGCTCCACCTTGGTGGTGAGGTCGAAGGTCAGCTCCGGGAACTCCTCGTGCATCGCGCGCACGATCCGCAGGGAGTGCGTCGGCCCGTTGAGGAAGTCCGGATCCCCGAACGTGATGTGCACGGCCCCGGCCGCGACCTGCCGGCGCACGTCCTCGAGGACCACCTCCTGGGGCAGGACGAAGAAGCGTCCGCCATATACCGGCGGGATCGGGCAGTGCGTGCACAGGTGCTTGCAGCCCCGGCTCGCCTCGACGTACCCCGAGGTGTGGGTGACGCCCCCGTTCTCCAGTTGGGAGTACTTGTCGAGGGCCGGCAGAGCGCCGCGATCCGGCACCGCGAAGGGCAACTTGCGCAGGTGCGGACCGGGGCTGTGGGCGTTGGTGATGACCCCCTCGACCGGCCCTTCGACGCCGCCTTCGAGGGCCTCGGCCAGGGCCACCAGGGGACCCTCGTACTCGCCGCCGATGCAGGCGTCGGCCCCGTGCCCCAGCAGGTGGTTCGCGTTCAGAGCCGCGTACAGGCCGTAGCAGCAGATGTGGCAGCTCGGGTTCAGCTCGCGGACCCGCTCGATCACCAGCTTCCCCAGCCGCATCGCGGTGTGCATCGGGACCGAGATCGCCACGAGCCCGGCCGCCCGGACGCGTCCTTCATCGAAGGGCTCGACCGAGATGTCCATGGTCTCGACCGCGTACCCCTCCCGGCCGAAGAAGGCCTTCGGGAGCGCCAAGCCCATGGGCTGGTGCCCCAACTCGTAGCAGGAGACCAAGAGCACCCTGCCCGGCGCCCGCAGGTCGATTCGCTCGGCTTGCAGTCCCATGGCTCAATCCCGGGTGGAGAGGGGCTGGCCCTCGGACGCGACGAAAAGGGGCTGCCAATGGCCGATGGAGCGGTCGGTGGCTTCGGGCACCGACAGGATCTCTCCCGGTAGCGCTTCGCTCTCCGCCCACGCCTCGGCCACCGGGAAGCTGGTGAACAGGCTGATCTTCGAGCAGACCTCCTCCACGACCGAGCTGCACTTGGCGCGCAGGGATTCGTCCGGCCAGAACACGGCCAGGGCCGGGTCCGCGAGGGGCACGGAACCGTCGAAGTCCACACGCAGGGTCGCCTTCGTCGACGGACACTGCGCGAGGGCGTGGCCGCCCTGGCCGAGGGCGGCGAGCACCCCCAGGGAAGTCTTGGTGCACCAGGTCCAGAAGTGGCGACCCGCGAAGTGGATCTCCTCGCGGCTGGGGATGACGCTGAGGCCATAGGAGGCGACGATGCCGGCGGATTCACGGCCCAGGAGCCCCCGGCGCTCCAACCCCTCGACCCCCTCCAGCGCGCGGGCGGGGCGGATCCCCAACTCGAGCGCCAGGTCGTCGACGGATACGGCGTGGCCCGTCCTCAACAGCGCCTTGAACGCGCCTCCGCGTACGAGCTCCTCCAGCGTGCTCGCTTCGCTCGTCGTGCGCGTCTCGTCACATGAAGCCTCTTTTTCGATCACTGGAAGCCACTCCTTCGTTGTCGATGCCACCTTCGAAACTAGGAGCAGCTCGATGAATCCACAAGGTGATTGCTTTCAGTCTTACGGGACAGGGAAGGCCATTTGTTTTCCTTAACCTCGGCGCTCTCGACGGACGTTCCTATCGAATTGAAAGTCCCCCGGTTTTTCCCGCCAGACCCCCGGCCAGAGGGCCGTGGCGACGGTTTCGGGGCCCTTGCATGCGCTCCACAGCTCCTCCGCGAGATGCGGTGCGAGGGGTCCCAGGAATAGGACCAGGTTTCGTGAAGCCACCGCGAGCGCACGCTGGTCCTCCGCGGAGAGCTCCGGCCGCGCAGCGAGCACCTCCTGCTCGAAGGTCCGGATCCGCCGAAACAAGAGCATCACGTCCTTCACGACCAAGTGGTACCGGCGGGCGAGCATCGACCGCGTCAGCTTCTGGCGCGCGGCCCGCAAGCCACGGGCCAGCCGGGCTCGATGGCGGTCGTTGCGATCGATCACGGCCGTCTCCGGCAACCGGCTCCAGTCCCAGCGGGAAGCCCGTTCCTCGAAAAAGCCCCACAGCGACCCCAGGAAGCGGGAGCAGTCCTCCACCTGGCCCTCCGTCCAATCGAAGCTGGTCTCCGGCGCCGCGCGGGCCAGGATCGCGAGCCGCAGGGTGTCCGCGCCAAAGCGCTCGACGACGTCCAGGGGATCGACGCCGTTGCCCGAGCGCTTTCCCATCTTCTGCCCGTCGCGCAACACCATCCCGATGTTCACGAACTCCTCGAAGGGCTCCTCGCAATCCAGGTAGCCCCAACGGGCGAGGGCACGTGTGAAGACCCGCCAGTGGAAGTAGGAGGTCGTGTAGTTCTCGCTCCCCCCCACCGCCACGTCCGCGGGCATCCAGTAGCGGAACTCGGGATCGTCCAGGGGACACTCCGCCTCCGGGCCCGGTTCCCGGGGGAGGACGCAGTGGATCCCTGGAAACAGGAGACAGTTGAAGAAGGTCTCCAGGGTGTCCGTCTCACGTCGTGCGATGCCCTGGCAACGGGGACAGGTCGCAGCACAGAACTCGGGGTGTTCGGCCAAGGGGTTGCCGGGTAGCCCGAGGTCGACGTCCTCGGGGAGCAGGACCGGCAGGTCCTCCACGGGAACGGGGACGACTCCGCAGCGCGGGCAATCCAGCACCGGGATCGGCGGCCCCCAGTAGCGCTGGCGCGAGACGTTCCAGTCCCCCATCGACAGCCGGGACACGCGCCGCGCCTGCCCCCGTGCGAGCAGCGCCTGCTCGAGGGCCAGGGGTGCGGCCGACTCACCGGTCCCGCCGAGCTCGCCGGCAGCGGGCCCCTGCGGGGTGAGGGCTTCCCAGGGAATCGACAACCGCTCCGCCGCCCGGCGGTCCTCCGCGTTGCGCGCCGGATCCCCGAGGTGCACGCCGGCGTCCGCATCGGAATCCCCGTAGTTGACCACGACCAGGGGCAGGCGGCGCTCTTCGAGGGGATGCTGCACCCACACGTCCAGGGCCAGCACGTCCGGTCGGATCTCGCGGTCCCGCCGGCGGAAGACCTTCGGTCGCTTGCGCAGCGCGTCCAGCTCGGCGGCCTTGCCGGCCAGGCGCGGGCCCAGGGACGCGAGAACAGGATGGTGGGGATCGAGGCCGAGGAACGTTGCCCCCGGCAGGGCGGCGGCCCCCCGCAGGGGAACCGAGATCCGCAGGCCGGGGGAGTCCAACACGTCGAAGTCGACCTCCAGGACCTCCCGCGAGCCGATGTAGTTGGCCTGGGCCTTCTTCAGGCGCGCAGGCCAACCGACGAGCTTCCCCAGGCCGGCGAGCAACCCGTCCGCAAAGGCCGTCTCGCGGATGAACCACTGCTCGAGGACGCGTCGCTCGACCGCACTCCCGCAGCGCCAACAGCGGCCCCCCGGCGCGGACGAGCGCGCCAGACCGGTCCGGCAATCCGCACACCAGTCCACGCTGGCCTCGTACCGAGCGGCGAGCCCGTCCTCGAGGAAGCGGAGGAACACGAACTGGATCCAGCGATAGTACTCCGGTCGGTGGTAGTCCCGGATCCGGCGGCGGTCGTGGCTGAGGCCGAGGCGGTCGAACTGGCGCCGGATCTTCGCCACGCACGCGTCGGTCCAAACGCGCGGATGCAGCCCGAGCTCCCGGGCGGCGTTGTCGTTGGGCAGTCCGAACGCGTCCAGTCCGGTGGTGTAGAGCACGTTGAACCCACCCATCCTGCGGAAGCGCGCCTCCACGTCGCAGAGCGTGTAGTTCCGCGCGTGGCCCATGTGCAGGGTCCCGTTCGGGGTCGGCGGCAGCTCCGCCACGTACCACTTGGGCTTGTCGGGCCGCGGGGAGGCCTCGAAGACCCTGGACTCTTTCCAGGCCCGCTGCCAACGGGACTCGATGCGCTCGAAGGGATACCCCGTCGCGGGCGTGGCCTGGGCCCGCTCGGCTTCCGCTCGGTTCGCGTTCCTGTGCATCGGCGCTCTTCCTCGGATCGTCCGTCCGAGGAACAGCCTACAACCCCGGCCGGGGGTGATCGGGGAGTTCGCCCCGCGCGGGGAATACCGAGTCGCATCTGCGGCATTCGCCGCCCCTCGCCCGCCCCCTGGAGGCCGGGTGACCGGCGGCGGGTTGAAAAGCGGCCCCGGATTCCCGAGCTGGCTAGCGCTCCCGCAACAGGACCGCGTCCTGCCAGGCGGCGTCGGCGCCCCGGATCGTGGCCCCGTCGTTCGAGCGCAGGCCGATGCTCCCGAAGCCGTTGATCGAGGCCGGATTCTCGAAGTCGTGCAGGAACAACCAGGTGACGTACTCGAGGGGCAGCCCCTGGGTGCGCTCGAAGAAGACGTCGACGAACGCCTCTTGATCCAGCGGGTTGCCGGGGAAGGGGAACTCCACCGCGGCGAGCCAGCCGATCTCGGTGAACAGGACCGGACCGCCCCAGGCGAGGGCGATGTCGTCGTAGTAGTCGGCCGGAACAGCCCCGGGGGTGCCGTGCTCGAAGTAGGGATAGGAGGTGAACGCGAACGCATCGATCAGGCCGCTGGCCGCGTGGTCGGCGATCAAATGGAAGTGCGCCGGATCGCTCCAACCGGTGGTCCCGCCTCCGACCCCCTTCATGCGCTCGTACTGGAAGACGGTCGAGACCAGGGTGTTCGGGCTCTTGCTCTTGATCAGGGCATAGGCCTCCTCGAACACGTCGACCCACTCGTCCCACTCCGCTTGGGTGTGCGTGACGAAGTAGGAGTTGGTCTCGTTGCCCAGGAACAGGTACGGGGGCTCGTACGCCGTGACCAGCGCGTCCAACATGGCCAGGAACTCCGTCCGGGTCTCCTGGTTGAACCAGGAGTTGTCCGCCGGGTCCCCGTCGCTGGTCAGGTCGGGGTTCCCCTCGCCGTCCGCCCAGCCGATCCCGAGGGCCGGCAGGAAACCGTAGGTCGCCGCGGACTCCAGGCCGACCCGGGCCAGGGGCGGGAGCTGCCCCGCTTCGGAGACGGAGTTGCGCCAGGTGCTGTGGAACGCGATCACCCGACCCCAGGGGGCATGGCCGGTGTAGTAGTCGATGTAGTCCTGGGCGGTGGAGTTCGAGACGTGCCCGCGCTGGGACAGGGTCGTTCCGAGGAGCAGCCCCTGGGACACCCGCAGGTTCCAGCCTTGGGTCACGGTCTTCGCGTCGTCGCTGACCGTGAGCTCGACCGCGCTGCTGCCCAGGTCCCCGAAGCCCGGGTTCCAGGTGACGACGCCCGCGTTCGAGACCGCCATCCCGGCCGGGGCCTGGGTCAAGCTGTAGGCGACCGACCCCTTGGCACTCGCCAGAGTCACCGTGTACGCGTAAGCCTCCCCGGCCACGCCGGCCCCCGGCGGCGTGCTGGTGATCCGCAGGGACCCCGAGCCCCCGCCGCTCGAACAGGCCGCACCGACCAGGCCGGCACAGACGCTCACGAGACCGAGCCCGAGGGCCCGCAGGATCCGATTCGACGGGGAACGCGAGGAGGCGGCGGACACGGGCCGCGGTGGGAAGTTGGACATGTCCGCAGTCTAGTGTTCCCGTTGCACCGCCCTGCTAGGATTCCGGCGCCGGGAGACCGACTACGAGAGGAGAGAGAGCCATGTCGCTGAGAGCCTTCCAGGATGCGTGGGACGAAGGACGCATCGCCGATCTGCGCCGGATCATCGTGCGCCTCGACGCGGAGGACCGCGCGCTGCTGCGGGCAGAGCTGGGGGAGGAGAGCTACGCCCGGGTCTTCGCCGCGATCACCGACAAGCGCCGCGGCTCCAAGCGCGGTCGCGTGATCCTGCTGCACGGGATCATGGGCGCCGACCTCGACGTCAAGCGCGGCCGCGACCGGGACCGGGTCTGGGTCCACTACCTGCGCCTCTTCCTCGGCCGTATGAGCGACCTGCGCCTGACTCCGGAGGGACTTCCGCGGGACCCGAAGGTCCAGGTCCTGGTGCGGCGCCAAAACAAGAAGTACTACCTGCCGGCCCTGCTCGAGCTGGAGAACCACTGGGAGGCGCGGCCCTTCGCGTACGACTGGCGCCTGGACATCCGCGACAGCGCCGACCGGCTCGCGGCGTTGGTGCGCGAGTTCGGGCGCGGCGAGCCCCTGCACCTGGTGGCCCACTCGATGGGCGGCCTCGTCAGCCGCTCGTTCATCCAGCGGCACCCCGACCTGTGGCGGGCCTGCGACGACCCCCAGGGCCGCCGGCGCGGCGGGCGCCTGGTGATGCTCGGGACGCCCAACCACGGCTCCTACACGATCCCCTTGGTCCTGACCGGCAAGGAATCCAAGATCAAGGCCCTGGCCAAGCTCGATCAGCGCAACAGCAAGAACCAGATGCAGCGCATCGTGAACTCGTTCCCGGGTTCCTATCAGATGCTGCCCTCCCCCTTCGAGCCCTCCCGGGACGAGCGCCGCCCCCTCTACCGGGTGGAGACCTGGGGTCGCAAGCCGGTGCACGCGGCCCACCTGGGCGACGCCCTGCGCTTCCACGAGGAACTGGTCCCGATCGTCGACCCGGAACGCTTCGTGTACGTCGCCGGCACCGACCAGGAGACCCCCGACGCGGTCGAGATCGTGGGTCCCGGTCGCCTGCGCTACAGCTACACCCGCGCCGGGGACGGGCGCGTCACGCACGCCCTCGGCCGGCTCAGCGGCGTCAAGACCTACTACGTGCGCCAGGCCCACGGGAACCTGCCGATCGACGAGGACGTCCTGGCCTCGATCCACGGGCTGCTGGAATCCGGGGCCCAGGGGCGCCTGGACGCCGCGCCGAGCCTGCGCCGCGGCGTCGAGTCGGACTTCGTCGAGCCCCGCGAGGACCTCGACCCCGAGCTCGAGCGGTTGCTGGCGGAGGACGCGCCCCGGGGCCAGAGCCGGCGCTCCAAGTCCCGGCTCAGCGCCGCGGAACAGGCGCGGGTCGAAGGCCTGTTGCTGGGCGACGGGACCGACGCGGCCGAAGCGGCGGAGAACGCACCGCCGCCGGAGACCCCGACGCCCAAGGGCCGGGACAAGGCGGCGTCGGCCTCCCTGAAGATCGACGTCACCTGGGGTGACATCACGCGCACCGGGGGCGCGGACATCTACGCGGTCGGGCACTACGAAGGGGTCCTGCCCCAGAACGCCGAATGGGCCCTGGACCGCGCCCTGTCGGGATCGAGCGATCCGAAGAAGCAGGTGCTACGCCAACACACCCTGCGGGGCAATCTGCGGGGCGCCCTGGGGGACGTGGACCTGTTCCCCTGGCGAGCCGGGTCCTCGACCCGCACCGTGGCGGTCGCCGGCATGGGCGTGCCGGGCTCCTTCACCCCCGAAGCCCTGCGGTTCCTGGTGCGCAAGCTGGTCTGGACGATCTCGAACCTGCCCGAGGGCGACACGATCGCCACGGTCCTGATCGGCTCCGGCGAGGGCACGCTGACGACCCGTGAGTCGATTCGGGCCTACCTGTCCGGGATCCGCGAGGCCCTGTTGGACGACGAGGTCGCGCCGCGCGCGTTCCACCTGCGCATCGTCGAGCTGTACCGCGACAAGGCCGAGGAGATCCTCGACGCCCTGCGGGAGGCGTCCGAGGACGGGCTGCTGGCGGAGCTTCCCCAGGTCAAGGTCGGCACGCGCCTCAGCACGACGACCGGCCGCCGGATGCGGGACCTGGACGCGTTCCGGGCCCTGGCCCGGGCCGTCGGCGAGAGCACGCCGCGCAGCGCGACCCGCAAGCACTTCGACGGCCTCGTGGCGAGCGTCCAGCGCCGCGAGCCCAAGCTCGCCCAGGCCCTGGACGACGCCCTGCAGGCCTTCGTCGCCCGGAGCGCCGAGGAACCGACCCTCCGCCAGCCCTCCCAGAATGCTCCGATCCGGATGTCCTTCTCCCTCAGCGCCGGGGGGATCCGCGTCGCCGCGATCTCCCACTCGACCACGGTCTCCGAGCGGGTCCTGCGCTTCGACCCCGCCCTGCTGGAGGAGCTGGTCCAGGCGGTGGGGGACGCGGAGGAGGCCTCGGTCGAGCGCTATTCGGGGTTCCTGACCCGTCTGCTCCTGCCCAGCGAGTTCCGGGAGTGGATCGCGACCCTCGGCGGGCCCTTCCTCTTCGACGTCGACCGCGAGCTGGCCCGCGTCCACTGGGAGATGCTCGAGTCGGACTTCACGACCACCCCCAGCAGCAAGCCCCTCGCCCAGCGCGCGGTCGTGGCCCGGCAACTGCGCACGACCTACTCCGCCGCTCCCCAGCGTTCCCTGAAGAAACGCGGCCCCCTGCGGGTCCTGGTCGTCGGCGACCCCGGGGACCCGGAGGTCGGCGACGACCTGCCCGGGGCGCGGGAGGAGGCCCTGGCGGTCGCGACCCAACTGCGGGCCCTGCCGCAGGTCGAGGTGACCACGCGGATCGGCTCCCCGAACGCGGACCGTCGAGGTCCCCTCCGGGACTACGCCCCGGCCACCCGCCTGGACGTCCTGCGGGAGCTCCTGACCGGTGACTACGACGTGCTGCATTACTGCGGGCACGGGGACTTCGACCCGCGCGGGGGCGACCGGGCCGGCTGGGTCTTCACCGAAGGCCTGCTGACCTCGCGGGAGATCGAGCGCGTCGAGTCTCCGCCGCCCCTGGTCGTGGCCAACGCCTGCCTCAGCGCGCGCACCTCCCGGGCTCGGGGGTCGCGCGACGCCCGCCAACTGGAATCGAAACTCCTGCCCAGCCTGGCGGACGAGTTCTTCCGCCGCGGCGTGCGCAACTACATCGGCACCGCGTGGACCGTGGCCGACCTGGGGGCGATCCTGTTCGCCGAGACCTTCTACGCCACGCTGCTCGGCGAGCGCGGTGCGGACGAGGAATCCGGCGTCACCCTCGGCGAAGCGGTGCTCGCCGCGCGCCAGTCCCTGTTCGCCGCCTACGACGACTTCGGCGACCTGTGGGCCGCCTACCAGCACTACGGGAACCCGAACAGCGGAGTGCGCAGCTGAGCGGAGGGACGCGGCCCGGCACCACGGGCCACGGGTGCTCCCTTTTTCGAGACTCCCGCGCCGGAGGCGCTTCCCAGAATTGCGGGCCGCGGTGCATGCTGGGTCCATGGTCGTCGGTACGCCCACCGAGCAGGTCCAAGAGGACAGCGCGGTCCGTCAGGACCTGGCGCCCCTGTGGCGGGTGATCTGCCACGACGATCCGATCACCACGATGGACTTCGTCGTCCAGGTGCTGACCGAGGTCTTCCGCCTCCCGCTCCCGGCGGCCACCGAGACGATGATGCGCGTGCACACCACCGGCTCGGCCGTGGTCGGCCTCTGGCCGGAGAGCGTCGCGCGGCGCAAGGCCCGGCAGGCGCGGTCCAAGGCCCGGGCGGCCTCCTATCCCCTGGCGTTCACCGTGGAGAAGGACGCCTGAAATCCGGCCTTGCGCTCCGCGGGGTCTCCGGCGAGGCTCGCGGGCATGCACAAGCTCGTCCTACCGACCTCCTTCGCCGCCCTGTTGGCCGTGCCCCTGTCCCTGGCCCCCGTCCAGGACTCCTATCCTTCTGAGGTCAGCCGAGTCCTGACCACCTATGCCCCCGAACGGGCCGAGGGCGAGGGGACGGAGGGGGTCGCCGCGATCGTCGCCGCGGCCGAGGCCTTCCTGGCCGCCCTGGACGAGGAACGCCGGGCCGAGTGCCTGTTCGAGCTGGACGACCCCGAGCGCAGCGCCTGGACGAACCTGCCCCCCCGGGCCGAGGAGGGGGGTGTTCGCCTCGGGGACCTCGACGAACAGCAGCTCCAGCGGGCCTGCGACCTCCTCGCCGCGTCCCTGAGCCCGGCGGGATACGTCAAGGTGCGCGACATCGTGCTGGCGGACGACCAGCTGCTGCGCAACGGCGAGCCCCGGGTCGGCTTCGGGGCCGAGAACTTCTGGCTGGTCGTGTTCGGAACGCCCCACCCCGAGGAGGCCTGGGGACTGCAGCTCGACGGCCATCACCTCGGCCTGAACATGGCGTTCGAGGACGGTCGGCTCTGCATGACGCCCTCCTTCCTCGGGGTCCAACCGGCGGTCTTCGGGCGGGCGGACGAGACGATCCAGCCCTTCCGGAACGAGCTGGCCCACGCCCACGGCCTGGTCGGCTCCCTCGAGCCCGCGCAACTCGAAAAGGCACACGTGGCACCGCGGCGCGGCCAAATCGAGTTCGGCCCCGGCCGGGACGGTCAGGTGGCCGGACCCCGGGGCCTGGCCTGCTCGAGCCTGAACGAAGAGCAGCGCGCCCACCTGCGCCGCCTCCTGGCCACCTACGTGGACGTCCTGCCCGCCCCCTTCGCCGCCCAACGACGCGAGCAGCTGGACGCCGAGATCGATCGGATGACCTTCGCCTGGAGCGGCCCGGTCGAGCCCGACAGCGACGTGTCCTACCGCCTGCAAGGCCCCTCGGTCCTGATCGAGTTCGCCTGCCAGGACCTCGGCGGCCAGCCCTTGAACCACCTGCACGCGATCGTCCGCAACCCCCTCAACGAATACGGGGCCAGCCTGGCCGCGGACCCTGGCGACGGACGCTGAACGGGCCCGTCGTCCGACCGGAGCGGCGCGCGCCGCCCCGGCCGGTGGTGGCGTCAGCGCAGCAGTTGGTTGGGCAGGGTCGTCAGACTGAACCCGGCGAACCCGCACAGGTCGGGGAGCAGGTCGCCATCCAGGTCGACCAGCTTCGAGCTGACCTGTGAGCCGAAGGGTGGCGAGAAGATCCGGGTCGTCGGGAACGTCCCGTCCCCCGCGCCGTAGTAAACGGTCGTCCCGCCGATACAAATGTCCAGGTGCCGGTCCGCATCCACGTCCCCGAGCGCCACCGTCGACTCGAGGGGCGCATCGGGCAGGTACACCGGGGACAGGAAGCCACCCAGGCCGTCCCCGTAGAGGACCGCCAGACCCTCTCCCGCGGAGAACAGGGTCTGGACCAGGACGGCGTCGGGGACACCGTCTTCGTTCAGGTCGCCGAGCTCCAGAGCGTCCGGGGTGAAGCTCGGTAGCGGGACGCTGGGTCCGGCGAGGAACGTGCCATCCCCTTGATTCCGCAGGATGTCGACCTGGAAGACTCCGTCGAAGACGAGATCCGGGAAGCCGTCGGCGTCGAGGTCGCCGATGCCGATCTGCCGGACGGAGCCACCCGTGGGGTACAGGGTCTCCCCGGTGACGGTCCCATCCCCACGGCCCAGCAGGACAATCACCCCCGTCTGGGTGCCCAGGACGATGTCGACATGTCCGTCGCAATCGAGGTCGGCCACCTCGACCGCTTCCGAGCTCGCCGTGCTCAGGGCGATCCCGGCACCGAACGTGCCATCCCCCAGGCCCTCCAGGTAGAGCGCTCCGAACAGCGTGGGAGCGACCAGGTCGATGCGCGCGTCCTCGTTGAGGTCCACGGGTGCGGGGCTGCCGAGGCTGACGTAGGACGCCACGCAGGCCGAGGACCCGAAGGTTCCGTCCCCGTTGCCGAGGGCCACGAGGGCACCGAGGAAGCCCCCGTACACCGCGTCGAGAAGCTGATCCCCGTCGACGTCGACGTACTCGACCACGGCCGAGCTCGCCGACGTGAGACTGGCCAGCCCCCCGGCGAAGGAGCGACCCCCGAGACCCTCCACCAGGGTGAACCGGTTGCCACCGCCGCCGCTCAGGGCGACGTCGAGGAGAGCGTCTCCGGTCCAGTCGCCGACCGCGACAAAGTCGCTCGACCCGGTCCCGGAGACGACGACGGGGTCCGAGAAGGTGCCGTCTCCGACACCGTAGAGGGCGACGAACCCGGGTCGGTCCTCGCCGTTGACGATCAGATCGACGACTCCGTCCCGATCCAAGTCCACGGCCCGGGGTGACGTCCCGATCTCCTCGAAGAAGCCCTTGGAGGAGCGGAACGCGAAGGTCCCGTCCCCCGCCCCGGTCCAGATCTGCAGACCCTGGGTTCCGGAGAGGTCGACAACCGCGCAGTCCTCCAGGCCGTCCCCGTCGAAGTCGGAGATCGCCGGCGTCCCGGCGGCGCCCGCGAGCAGAAAGGAGGGCAGGGCGACGAAGGTGCCGTCGCCCACGCCGAGCAAGACCCCCACCCTGTTGGCGAAGGTGACGAGCAGGTCCGGGAACCCGTCGCCGTCGAACTCGCCGGTGCTGATTCCGAACGAGAAGGGATCGATGGGCATCACCAGCCCCGGCCCGAGGGTCCCATCCCCGCCGCCCAGGTGGGCGGCCAGTTGATTCGACAGCGAATCGACCACGACGACATCGAGGTTCCCGTCTTGATCGAAGTCGGCGACGACCGGGGTCCGACTGACCCCGATGGTGGGCACCGACCCGGCCTCCGTGAAGGTGCCGTCGCCGTTGCTCAGGCCGATGAACAGCGGCGTGTTGCTGAAGCCCTGGACCAGGGCATCGTCGAGGCCGTCGCCGTCGAAGTCGCCGTCGACGAGCTCGAACAGGAACTCGGGCGTCCGGACCGGTGGCTCGAAGCCACCCTCCGGCCTGGCCAGCAAAGTGGTCAGCCCCGCGCTCGAGAGGAACCCCAGGTCAGCCAGCCCATCCCCGTTCCAGTCTCCCGCGGCCTGGAGGAGCACGGGCAGCTCCTGCCCGAGGTCGATCGCTTCGAGGGGGTACGCAGCGCGATCCTCGTTCTCGCCGAACACGACGCGCAGCCCCTTGGTGAACGCGGCGCCCCCCTGGGCCGACGGGGAGACGACCGCTCCTTGGACCGAGAAGAACGCGCCCCCGAGCTCCGGGGGGACGCTCGGCAGCTCCACCAACCGCGGCGAGCGGCCCCCCTTGTCGGCCTGGAAGGACTCGAAGGAGAGCGGCGCTCCCGGATAGACCGTCGCCGCGAACGCCGGCAGGAAGCGAGGGACCTCGAAGGGCGAGTAATAAAGCACGCCGAACGCCTCCGGCGGCAGCCCCGCGACGGTGAGGTGAAACGGGCCACCGATCCGGGGCGACCCTCCGAGCTCGATGCGCGGCAAGGCCGCCCCGGCCGGCGTGGCGAGACCGACCGACTCCAGGGCGGGACCCGAGCCCGAAACCGAGGCCCGTTGCATCGCCGCGGGGGCCGACAAGACCACCGCGCCATGGAGCGCGAGAACGAGGGTGCGCGCGATGGCCCCGTAGGGGGACCGAGCACGCCGGGGCGCGGGAAGGTCAGCAGGCATCGGGAGCACGCTTCGGTTGCGGGACGCCCTCCAGTCTAGAGGTGCCCGTCAGGTTCGGTGGGAGCCGAGGGCCGCGGCAACCCAACGGAACGCGTCGCGCAGCCGGTCTATCCGTCGCCCGCGACCGCCCAATCCAGGCTCTGCCCGGCCCAGTAGGGCACGATCTGCTCGCCCGCGGCGAAGGGCAGGCGCTCCTCGACCCGCCAGTTCGAACGCACCAGGGTGAGCTGCGAGGTGTTGCGCGGCAGCCCGTAGAAGTCGGCGCCGAAGTGGGACGCGAAGGGCTCCAGGCGTTCGAGGGCCCCCTGGGAGTCGAAGAACTGGGCGTACAGGGGCAGGGCCGCCGGCGCGGAGAAGCAGCCGGCGCAGCCGCAGGCGTTCTCCTTGGCGAGGCGCCCGTGGGGAGCCGAGTCGGTCCCGAGGAAGAAGCGCGGGCTCCCGCTGAGGGCGGCCCGTTGGAGGGCTTCCTGGTGTCGCCGGCGCTTCAGGACCGGCAGGCAGTAGTGGTGCGGGCGCAGGCCGCCGACGAACAGGTCGTTGCGGTTCATCAACAGGTGTTGGGGCGTGATCGTCGCGGCGACCCCCTCCCGGGCGCCCTGCACGAACTCCGCCGCCTCGGCGGTCGTGATGTGCTCGAACACGACCCGCAGCCCCGGGAAGCGCTCGACCAGGGGACCCAGGCTCTCCTCGATGAAGACCCGCTCGCGATCGAACACGTCCACCCGCGGGTCGGTGGCCTCTCCGTGGACGCACAGCACCAGGCCGCTGGCCTCGAGGGCCTCCAGCACGGGGTAGATCGTCTCCAGGGATCCGACCCCCGCCTCCGAATTGGTCGTCGCCCCGGCGGGATACAGCTTGCAGGCCTGGACGAAGGGGACCTCGGCGGCCGCGCGCACCTCCGCGGCGTCCAGGTCCTCGGTCAGGTACAGGGCCATCAGGGGCTCGAACCCGTCCCCACCGCGGACGTGTCGCAGGATGCGCTCGCGGTACAGGGCGGCGGCGGCGACGGTCGTGACCGGCGGCACCAGATTCGGCATCACGATCGCGCGCGCGAAGACCTCCGCCGTCGGGGGGACCGTGAAGGCCAGGCTCTCGCCGTCCCGCAGATGCAGGTGCCAATCGTCCGGGCGGGTCAGGGTCAGGCGATCGGCCCGTTCGTCGGTCAGCGCGTCCGTGTCCATCGTGCCGGGCAGTCTACGGCCCGGGCCGCGGCGAACGAGCTCAGCCCCGGGCTTCCGCCGCCCGCACCGCGACGGAGAGGCCGTAGCCGGGTCGCGGGGACGCGCAGAACACCGCGTGCATCGCGGTGCGCGCCGGCCCGTGGTTGGGCAACAGGATGACGTCCCCGGGGCGCAGGACGCAGGCGTGACCCGCGTCGATCAGGGCCCCGGTGAATTCCGATCCGCGCTCGACCAGGGGGCCCAGGCGACCGCAGCCCGGCAGCGCGAGCTCGGCCCGCAGCGCGAGGGGCGAGCGGGCCAGGTCGACGAGCCGCGCGAGCCCCGCGGCGCCCCCCAGGGACTCCTCGACCACCCAGGGGGCGTCCCCCTCCGCCAACCAACCCAGGAACTCGGCGATCCGCTCGGCCAGGTCGGCGATGGACAGGGAGACCCAGACCGTGCGCCCGGACAGCTGGGCATAAGCCACCCCCCGTTGCCCGCTCTCGTCCTCCCCGGCGTCGGCGTGCGGGTCCCCGAAGGCGTCGTGGTGCATGCGCGCGCCCCCCTCGGGGGCGTTCCAGTAGCCGATGTGCTGGGTGAACAGGACCGGCCCCTCCAGCAGGCGCTCCAGGGTCGCCCGGGGCTCGGGGGCCCGGGACAGGAGACGGGCCCCGGGGAGCAGCCCCTCGGCCAGACGGGCGACGAGCCGATGACCCACCTCGTCCGCGCTCGTGTCGTCGGGGCCCTCCTGGCCGAAGGCGGTGCGGACGCGCAGGCTCTGGTCGGGGGGGTGCAGGGACAGGCGTGCGCTCTTGACCCACAGGTCCGCGCGCCGCGCGCCGCCCCACTCCGCCTCGACCCCGACGCGGGCCAGGTCGCGCTCGGGATCGTCCAGGTCCAGGGCCGCGGGCCCGGGACCGAAACGCTTCAGCTTGCGGCAGGCCCGCTTGACCCACGGAGCCAGCTCCTCGGCCCGGGACAGCCGGCGGCGCAGGTCCTCGAGGGCGCGCTCGTCCAACTCCCGCTCGCGCTCGAGCGCCTTCGCGAGGGCCCCCGCCAGGACCAGGGGGCGGGCGGCGACCCAGCGCTCCTTCTCCAGGGCGCGCCGCCGCTTGCCCCCCGGCAGGGCCGGCAGGATCCCCTTGGGGTCGACCACCGCGAGGAGCCCGTGGTCGGTCCCGCGCCGCTGCAACACCACGCGCCCGACCATGCGCTGGCGCAGGGGGCCCAGGAAGTCCTGTTCGTCGTCCTCCCGGAAGGAGAGCGTCGGCCAGGCCTCGGGGATCACGTCCCGGTCCGGGGCCAACAGGATGTCCCGGAAGGGTCCCTCGGGCAGGACCACCGCGGGCTGCCCCGCCGGCCCGCGGGGCGCTTCCTTGTCCGCCCCCTGCCCCTTAGGATCCTGTTCTCGCGAGGTCGCCATCGTCGCTTCCGCCTCGCGCTCCGGCGGGCTGCTTCCGCGGCCCGTGATGATCGCACCGACCGCCCCCCAGCGAGTGGGAATTCACCCGTGGAAATTCACGAAGCTCCCCACGGCATCAACATCGTCGTCGACACCGAGCAGGCGATCTACATCGGCCGCTTCGACAACACGAACGGCTTCGAGGCCGTGATGCACGACTGCGCCGTGCACCGCATCGAGCCGGGCGAGGACCCCGAAGAATTCGTCAAGCAGACCGCCAAGTACGGCATCCCGGTCGAGCACAAGGACTTCACCTTCCCGACCTCGGACGTCCGGCGGGTCCGCATCCTGGGGGACATCGAGCACTAGCGCCCGGCGCTCCCCCCATGGCGACCCTGCCCGACGGCTGCCGTCCGTGCACGCAGGCCACCCCCGCCCTGACCGAGGAGGAGGCCCGGGCCCGGCACGCCCACGTCCCCGCTTGGGAGCTGGCCTCCGCGCGCCTGCGGCGCACCTTCGCGCTGCCGGACTTCCGCGCCGCCCTGGCCTTCGTCAACCGCGTCGGGGACCTGGCCGAGCGGGAACAGCACCACCCCGACATCCACATCACCGGTTGGAACCGGGTCGAGCTGGTCCTGTGGACCCACGTCGTGTCCGGCCTGCACGACAACGACTTCGTCCTGGCCCGGGGCATCGACCGCCTCTGGGACGCGCACGGCGGCGGCGCCCCCTGACCGGCGCGCGCGGCGGTCCTGGAACGGGGTCCTGGAACGGTGTGTCGGGGGACGAGAGGGGGGCCGTGTCCCGCCGCCGCAACGGGCGAGGACACGGCCCCCCTTTCCGGAGCGCACGGGGCGTTCCGGGGGTCGGCGCGGATCCGTCAGTCCACGGTCCAGATGTCGCCGGAGTAGATCAGGTCCTCGACCTTGCCGGGGCCCTTGTCCGCGGTCACCTGCCGCATCTGGTCGTGGACGAGGTCCTCGAAGACCGGCGCTTCGGCGCGGCGGAAGATGCCGATGGGGGTCGGCAAGCCGGCGGGGTCCCGCTCGATCTCGGCCATCAGCACGCCCGGCGCCGTGGTCACCGTCGAGGCGTTCCAGACGCTGGCCTCCCCGGGGGCGCAGGAGCTCACGTTGAAGCCGTCGAGCTTCAGGCCGTGCTCGTCCTCGGCACCGTAGACCATCGGCTCCCCGGGGTTGAGGTCCACGGTCATCGCCTTGCGGATCTTCTTGTCGGCGACGGCGTCGAAGACCCCGTCGTTGAAGATCACGCAGTTCTGGAAGATCTCGACGAAGGCGGAGCCCTTGTGCTCGGCGGCGGCCTTCAACACCGCGGCCATGTGCTTCTGATCGGTGTCGATCGTCCGCGCCACGAACGTCGCCCCGGCCCCGAGGGCGATGGAGATCGGGTTGAAGGGCCGGTCGACCGAACCGTAGGGCGTCGCCTTGGTGCGCAATCCCAGGCGCGAGGTCGGCGAGTACTGGCCCTTGGTCAGGCCGTAGATCTCGTTGTTGAACAGCAGGATCTTGACGTCCACGTTGCGGCGCAGCATGTGGATCAGGTGGTTGCCGCCGATGGAGAGCCCATCGCCGTCACCGGTCACGAGCCAGACCGACAGGTCCGGGTTCGAGGCCTTGATCCCGGTGGCAAAGCCCGGCGCGCGCCCGTGGATCGTGTGGAACCCGTAGGTGTCCATGTAATACGGGAAGCGGCTCGAGCAGCCGATCCCCGACACGACCACCATGTCCTCCTTGGGAATCCCGAGGCCGGCCATGACGCCCTGGACGCAGTTGAGGATCGCGTAGTCCCCGCAGCCCGGGCACCAGCGAACCTCCTGATCGGACTTGAGGTCCTTCTTCGTGAGAGTGCCGTTGGAAGCCATACCTATTGCTCCAGGATGTGCGCGATGCGCTGAACGAGTTCGCCGGTGGAGAAGGGGCGCCCTTCGACCTTCGGTTGGGAGAGGAAGTTGTGCTGGGGATACTCACTGCGCAGGATCCGCCAGAGCTGCCCGCTGTTCAGCTCGGGCACGAGCACGGAGCCGTAGTTCGCGAAGATTTCGCTGAGCCCCTTCGGCAGGGGCCAGAGGTGCCGCATGTGCATGTTCGCGACGGACTTACCGTCTTGGCGCAACGCGTGGGCGGCGGCCTCGACGACGCCGCGGGTGCTCCCCCACCCGAGGACCAGGAGGTCGCCCTTGGCCGGGCCCTGTACCTCGGGGGTCGGGATCGTGTCGCGGATCCCCAACACCTTCTGCCAGCGCAGGTCGGTCATGCGCTGGTGGTTCTCCGGGTCGTAGCAGACGTTGCCGGTCCCGTCCTCCTTCTCGAGGCCGCCGATCCGGTGCTGCAAGCCGGGCGTACCCGGCTTGACCCAGGGGCGCACGCCGCGCTCGTCGCGACTGAAGGGCTGGAAGCCCTCGGGGTCGGTCCGGAAGCGGGCCTCGAAGGTCGGCATGGCCGCCACGTCCGGCAAGCGCCAGGGCTCCGAACCGTTGGCGATGTAGTTGTCGCTGAGCAGCACGACCGGGGTCATGTACTCGACCGCGATGCGGCAGGCCTCCACCGCGCACTCGAAGGCGTCCGCCGGGGACGAGCAGGCGAGCACCGGGATCGGAGCCTCGCCGTTGCGACCGAAGATCGCCTGGGCGAGGTCCGCCTGCTCCACCTTCGTCGGCATGCCCGTGGAGGGGCCGGCGCGCTGGACGTTGACGACCACCAGGGGCAGCTCGACCGACACGGCCAGGCCCATGGCCTCCGTCTTCAGCGCGACCCCCGGCCCCGAGGTCGACGTGATCCCGAGCTTGCCCGCGAAGGAGGCACCCAGGGCCGCGCAGATGGCCGCGATCTCGTCCTCGGCCTGGAAGGTGATCACCGCGTGGTTCTTGTACGCGGCCAGCTGGTGCAGGAGGTCCGAGGCCGGCGTGATCGGGTAGGCGCCGAGGAAGGCGTCGAGGCCGGCCTTTTCGGCACCGGCCACGAGCCCCAGGCCGAGGGCCTGGTTCCCCATGATGTTGCGATAGCGACCGGCCGGCAGCACCGTCGCCGCCGGCACCTCGAAGCGTCCCTGGAACATCTCGTGGATGTCCCCGGCGTTGTAGCCCGCCTGAAGCGCGCTCTGGTTCGCGGCCACCAGGTCCGGCTTCTTGGCGAACTTCTGGGCGAGCCAGTTCATCGTCGGCTCGAGGGGCCGGCTGTACAGCCAGTACATCAGGCCCAGGGTCCAGAAGTTCTTGCAGCGCTGGACCTCGTTGGCCGACAGGGGCGAGCCGTCGAGGGCCCGCGCGACCCGATCGTTGATGTCGATCGCGATCACGCGGTAGCCATCGAGGGAACCGTCCTCGAGGGGGTTCGTCTCGCACTTGGCCTTGCGCAGGTCACCGGCCTTGAAGTTGCCGGTGTTGATGACGACGGTCCCGCTCTGCTTGAGGTCGCGCAGGTTCACGACCAGCGCGGCGGGGTTCATCGCCACCAGCACGTCGGGCGCGTCACCCGGCGTGTGGATGTCGGAGGACCCGAAGTGGATCTGGAAACCCGACACGCCCGGCCGCGTCCCCGCGGGGGCACGGATCTCGGCCGGAAAGTCGGGGAGCGTCGCAAGGTCGTTGCCGACGATGGCGGACGTGTTCGTGAACTGGTTCCCGGTGATCTGCATCCCGTCGCCGGAATCGCCGGCGAAGCGGATGACGACCGTCTCCTGCTGTTGAAGCGGGAGCTCGGCGCCGGGGTTCTGGGGCTGACTCATCAGGTTCTTTGGTCGCGACCGCCCGGGGGAGCAGGAGGTCAGCGGCCCGACCGGCCCGCCGGAAATCCAGGGGGTCGCAGCCGGGGCCCGTTCAGGTAGGGCTCTCTGTTGCGGAACGCAGGGAGAATTGGCTCCATCGGCTCCGGGGGGACGGGGCCTGGACGTGGAGTGCGCGACATTCTGCCAGCTCGACGCCAGGTGCGCAGGCCCCAGGCGCCCGTTGCCGTTGGCATTCGAGCCGGGGCGGGGACCGGGCCGGGCCCCGGGGGGATCGTGCCGGGGCCGCCCGCCCGGACCGCTCCCCCCGGGGCAGCACGGGGAATGCCACCGCCGGACCGGGCACCCGGACCGAACAGCACCTTGGAATGGGCCGCGCGACGGCCGAGGATAGGGGGCTGCCCCCGGCCCCCATGACCACCACCCGCTTCGCCGCCGCCCTCTCCGTCGCCCCCGAGGCCCCGGACGCGATCCGCGGAGCCCTGGAGGAGCTGAACGCGGGCCTGGACGGCAGGCGACCGGACCTGGTGACCGCCTTCGCGACGCATCACTACGGGCACGCGCTGGAGGACCTGGGTCCCCGGATCGCGCGGGCCACCGGTTCCCCGGTGGTGTTCGGCTGCACCGCGGAGAGCATCATCGGCGGCTCCCGGGAGGTTCAGGGCAGCCCCGGGCTGTCCCTGTTCGCAGCCTCCTTGCCCGAGACCCGGGTCCGGCTGTTCGAGGCCCGGGCCTTCGCCGGGGAGGGCGACGAGCCGGTGTTCGAGGGGCTGCCACCCATCGGGGTGCCCGAGGATTCCAGCATCCTGCTGGTGGCCGACCCCTTCAGCTTCCCCGTCGACCACTACCTGACGGCCCTGGAGCAGGTGGCCCCGGGGGTCCCGGTGATGGGCGGGATGGCCAGCGGGGCCATGGGCCCCGGCCAGACCCTGCTGTTCACCCCCGAGGGCGTCCGGGAGGCCGGGGCCATCGGCGCTCTCCTCGAGGGGGGCGTCGAGCTGCACCCGGTGGTCTCCCAGGGCTGCCGCCCGGTGGGCAAGCCCTGGGTCATCACGGCCTGCGAGCGCAACCTGGTCCAAAAGCTCGGGGGCCGCGATGCCCTCGAGGTGTTCGTCGAGACCTGGAACGGCCTCTCGCCGGCGGACCAGGAGCTGATGCAGCGGGCGCCCTTCGTCGGCCTGGCGGTGGACGGTCGCAAGCAGGAGTTCCACCGTGGGGACTTCCTGGTGCGCGGGATCATGAGCCTGCACCAGCGCGACCGCGCGATCGCGGTGGCGGACTACCCCCGGCGGGGCCAGACGGTTCAGCTCCTGGTGCGGGACGCCGAGTCGGCCGGGGAGGACCTGCGCTTCCTGATGCAGCACCAGGGCGGCGGTTCCTACGACCCCGCGCCGGAGGACCAGCCGTCCGGCGCCCAGGCCGGGGGCGCCCTGTTGTTCTCGTGCAACGGCCGGGGCACGCGCATGTTCGACGAGCCGAATCACGACCTGCGCCGCGTGCGCGAGGCCCTTCACCCGGCGGCTCCGGTCGCGGGGTTCTTCGCCGCCGGGGAGATCGGCCCGGTCGGCGGGAGGAACTTCCTGCACGGGTTCACCGCGTCGGTCGCCGTGTTCCGCCCCACGGGCGAGCGGGCGGAACCGCACTCCAGCGACTAGACCCCATGCACCGCACCGCCGCCCCCGCGCTCCTGGCGCTCCTCCTCGGCTCCGCCTGCACGGCCCCCGGGGCTCGCCTTCCGGAGCCCCAACGCCACCAGGTGGAAGGTGCGCGCGCGGTCCCCCTCGACGTGCACCGCACGGTCGAGCGCTCCCTCTGGATCGAGCTGGGGCCGGAGCAGCCCCTGATCTTGAGCGAGCACTACGGCGACGTGGTCGTCACCGCGGACCCCGTCGGCCCGCCCCGCTGCAAGGCGATCGTGGAGATCAGCGCCGCCGACGAGGGAGCGGCCGACGCCCTCGAGCGCACGATCGGCCTGATCGCGACCCCCGGGGACGAGGGACTGCGGGTCTCCCTGAACGAGCCCGAGCGCAGCGACGACCTGGTCTACGTGGCCTCCGCCAGCCTCGAGCTGTTCGTGCCGCCGGGCACCCCCCTGCGCATGCAGCTGGTCCGCGGGAGCCTGAACGGCGTCGGACCCTTCGGGCAGTGCCTGGTCGAAACAGGCAAGGGGGACCTGCGCCTGCGCCGGGTCGAGGGGGGGGTGATCGCCCGCAGCAACGCCGGGGACGTGAAGCTGCGACAGTGCACCGGGGGGCCGGTCCGCGCCTCCACCGACGCCGGCATGATCGCCCTGCTCGGCAGCCGCACCGAGACCGCCCGGCTGGAAACGGGCCGCGGCCGCGTGGTCGTGAACACCGCCAGCGGGGGCACCTTCGACTGCGTCGCACGCCAGGGCTCCGTGCGCCTGGTGGCCGTCGATGCGGACGTGACCGTCGAAGCGGACCAGGGCGTCCACGTCGCGGACTTCGAGGGCGAGACCCTGACGGTCGTCAAGGGCACCGGCAACACGATCCTGTCGGACCTGAAGGTCGGCCGGCTCGACCTGCGCTCCGAGGGGGGCGCCACGGAGCTCCAGCGGGTCACCGCCGGGGAGACGGACCTGACCCTCGAGGACGGCGGCTTGACCCTGACGGACATCACCGGCGTCCTGCGGGCCGGGACCGGCAGCGGGGACATCGACGCGGTGATGCTCAAGGGCCCCTCGGCCAATCTGGAGACCGACCTCGGGGCGATCACGGTCAAGGACGTCCGCGGTCGGCTGGGCACCCGCACGGGCCGGGGCCGCACGGCCCTGGGCAAGGTGCGCGGGGACCTCGAGGTGTTCTCGCGCCAGGGTTCGGTGGAGATCACCGGACAGCTGCGGGGCCTGGTGGTCGACGGCACCGAGGGAGGCGTGCTGGTCCGGGCCCAGCCGGGCTCGGTCCCCCAGGGTCCCTGGCGGCTCGACTCCGGCCGCGGGGATCTGGTGCTCAGCCTGCCGGCCGACCTGGGCTTCCGGGTCGAGGCGCGCGCGGACAACGGCGTGATCGACTCCGCCTTCCCGATCATGGTCGGTGCGGGGGTGTCCCAGGAGGCCGGGACCCTGCGGGGCGAGGTCGGGGGTGGAGGACCGCTGTTCGAGCTGCGCTCCGAACGGGGCAACATCGCCCTGCGGCGACAGGGGGATTAGGGCGGTTTTTCGGTCTTCCCGCCGTGACGGATCGCCGCAAGTGTGCTTCCCTCCGCCCTATGACGAACACGCTGGACGACGCGACGATCGAACGCGACCTCTCCTTCGCCATCGAGGCGGCCCGGCAGGCGGGCGAACGGGTCCTGGGCCTGCGCGGCCTCGGCCGGTGGGAAGGCAAGACCATGGCCGACATCGGGGACCAGGCCGCGGACGGCCTGCTCCAGGGCCTGTTCCAGGGCCGCTACCCCGAGGACGGCATCCTGTCGGAGGAGACCGTCGATACCCCCGATCGTCTGGACAAGGCGCGCGCTTGGATCCTGGATCCCCTCGACGGCACCAAGGAGTTCAGCCAGGACCGCGAAGACTGGGCCGTGCACGTGGCCCTGACCCTCTCGGGTCGTCCCGCCCTCGGGGCCGTGGCCCTGCCCTCCCTGGGCGAGGTCCTCTGGGGCGTCGCCCTCCCGGGCAAGGAGCGCGCCGGCAGCACCAACGGCACCCGCCTGGTGCGCGGCGACAGCGAACCGCCGGCCAAGCCCAAGGTCGTCGTCAGCCGCAGCCACACGCCCCCCTGGGTCGAGAGCTTCGCCCGGGAGTTCGACGCGGACCTGTTCCCCTGCGGGAGCGCCGGCTACAAGGCCTCGCGCCTGTTCGCCGGGGAGGCCGACGTCTACGTGCACAAGATCGGCCTGAAGGAATGGGACACCTGCGCGCCCGAGACGGTCGCCCGCTCCCTCGGTTGGCACGTCTGCAAGCTGCGCGGGGAAGAGCACGTCTACAACCAACGCGACCCCAAGAACCACGAGCTGGTGCTCTGCCGCCCCGCGATCCGTGAGCGTGTTCTCGCCGCGATCGAGCGGTCGGGGGCTTTGGACTAGTCTTGGAACTCGGCCGCCCGACGGGGGTGGCGCGACCGTGAGTCCGAGGGGGCCTGCCGGCTCGCGTCACGGGCAAACGGGGCTCTTCGGGGCGTGTAGGGGCCGAGGGAGGGATCTGCCGGATTTTGTGACACGGGTGTGCGAAACGCGGCAATCGTAGGGCGTCGGGGGCAAGCGAGCTCGGCCCTGATTCCCCCCCGACCCTTCCCATTCACCTCGAGTTTCCTGCCAACCACCCCACCGAGGAGATCCCCATGAAATCCCTGCTTCGCAACCTGGGCCTTGCCGCCCTCGTGTCCCTGCCCCTCGCCGCGGCCCCCGTCGCTCCGCTCGAGAACGGCGGCAGCGCGGTGATCCGCAACGGCAGCGGAATCAACCCGGAGTTGTACATCCCGCTGAACACGCCCTGCATCGGCGAGACCTGGCAAGCGGAGGTGGACCTGACGGGCTTCGGGTGGGGCCTCGTGTTCTGCTTCGCGTTCCCCGGCCCCAGCGATGGGTTCCTGTTCCCGCCCTACGGCGAGATCCTGGTGGACCCGGCCTCCGGCCCGGGCTTCTACCTCGACATCCAGAACTCGAACGAGGGCTACACCCTGCTCAGCTTCGACATCCCGGACGACCCGAGCCTGATCGGGGTGACCTTCTCGTCCCAGTCGCTCTACAACACCCTGGCGATGACGCCGCAGCTGACCAACGCGGTCGACATCACGGTCGGCTCCTGATCCGCGCCGCACCCGACCGGGACGGGCCGCTCCTCTGTTCTTCGCGAGCGGAGGGGCGGCCCGTTCCTTTGCTCCCCACCCGAGGCCCCCGTGCTCGCCCGCAGCCCGTTCTCCCTGTCGCTGTCGCTCGCTCTGTTCGCGGCCCCGGCTCTCCCCGCGACCCAGGGGGCCGGCCACGTCCTCGACCAGCAGCAGATCAACGAGGTGCTCGGCGGGTTCGGCGGAGACCTGGACGACGTCGATCGCTTCGGGAGCTCGGTCTGCGCCCTGGGGGACCTGGACGGGGATGGCCGTCCGGAGTTGGCGGTCGGTGCCTACACGGACGATGACGGCGGCACGAACACCGGCGCGGTTTGGCTGCTCTCGTTGCAGCCCGACGGCACCGTCGCCGCCTGGTCGAAGATCAGCGCGACCAGCGGAGGCCTGGTCGGTCCCCTCGACGCCGGAGACGAGTTCGGTCGCTCCGTCGTCCCCCTGGGGGACCTGGACGGGGACGGTGTCCCCGACCTCGCGGTCGGCGCCGGCTTCGACGACGACGGGGGCAACAACCGCGGCGCCCTGTGGATCCTGTTCCTGCGGACCGATGGCAGCGTGCGGGCCGAGGCCAAGGTCAGCGCCACGACCCCGGGTTTCGCCGGCCAGCTCGCGGACTCCGACTACTTCGGCCGGGCGGCGACGGCCCTCGGAGACGTGGACGGGGACGGGGTGCTCGACGTGGCCGTCGGCGCCCCGTTCCACGACGAGCTGCCGCCCCTGGACGGCGGGGCCGTCTGGGTCCTGTTCCTGCGGCCCGATGGCAGCCTGAAGGGCCACCGGAAGATCGCCGGCAGCGCCGGGGGGTTCGGCGGGACCCTGGACTTCTTCGACTTCTTCGGCTGTGCCCTGGCCGGGATCGGGGACCAGGACGGGGACGGAGTGCCCGACCTCGCGGTCGGGGCCCAGGGAGACGACGACGGCGGGACCGACTTCGGCGCGACCTGGATCCTGTTCCTCCAGCCGGACGGCGGCGTGGGGGGACAGGCCAAGATCAGCGCCAGCGCCGGGGGCTTCGCCGGCACCCTCGAAACCCTCGACCGCTTCGGTTTCGCCCTGGCGGGGCTGGGGGACATCGACGGGGACGGCCTGGGGGACCTGGCGGTCGGGGCTCCGGCGGACGACGACGGCGGTCCGGACCGCGGGGCGATCTGGATCCTGTCCCTGGGGGCGGACGGCGGCGTGCAGGCCGAACAGAAGATCAGCGCGACCAGCGGAGGCTTCGGCGGCGTGCTGAACGACGGGGACTCCTTCGGGCGGGCCCTCGCGGCCTTGGACGACCTGGATGGGGACGGCAAGCGCGACCTGGTGGCCGGCACCCCGTACGACGACGGGGGCGGACCCGAGCACGGGGCCCTGTGGTGCCTGTTCCTCGAAGGCCTGGCCTCCGCGTCGATCGAACTCTACGGCTCCGGGCTCAACCCCCCCGGCAGCCTGGTCGTCATCGCGGGCGTCCCGCGTCCCGGGGAGGCCGTGACCCTGGGCCTCGACAACCCCCTCGGGACCCAGGCCCCCGGCGCGGGCACCTTCCTGTTCCTCAGCACGGCCCCCGCGGCGGGCTTCCCGGCCGGACTGCCCCTGCCCGGCTTCGGCATGGGGGGCGCGGGACAGCCGGGCGAGCTGCTGTTGGACGTGACACCGGGCCTCCTGTTCGCGTTCCAGGTCGGCGCCCCGTGGTCCGGTCCGGGCCTCCCCGCGCCCCTGACGATCGACGTCCCCCCGGACGCGACCCTCTTGGGCCGGACGATCTTCGCCCAGGGGCTCCTGATCGATCCGACCGTGCAGTTCGGAGTGCGCTTCGGATTGACCGACGCGGCGGCCCTGCGGATCGGTCCCTAGTCTTTCGCGTCGGCGGGGAATCCCCGGCCCGCTGCGGTGGTCCCCCACCGGGTGGGGCACTATCCTCACGCGCCCCATGGTTGCCCCCGCCCTCGCCCAGGAGATCGCCCGTCGCCGGACCTTCGCGATCATCTCCCATCCCGACGCCGGCAAGACGACGCTGACGGAGAAGCTCCTGCTCTACTCGGGACTGATCCAGAGCGCCGGACTGGTCAAGAACCGCAAGGGGCGCCGGGCCACCTCGGACTGGATGGGGATGGAACAGGAGCGCGGGATCTCGATCACGTCCTCGGCGATGCAGTTCCCCTACAAGGGCCAGATGATCAACGTCCTGGACACCCCCGGTCACCAGGACTTCAGCGAGGACACGTACCGCACGCTCACCGCCGCGGACTCGGCGATCATGGTCCTGGACGCGGGCAAGGGCGTCGAGGCCCAGACCCGCAAGCTGTTCGAGGTCTGCCGGCTGCGCGGGATCCCGATCCTGACCTTCATCAACAAGCTCGACATGCCCGGTCGGGATCCCCTGGACCTGATGACCGAGGTCGAGGACGCCCTGGGGATCCAGGCCTGCGCATTCAACTGGCCGATCGGTTCGGGCCGTGAGTTCCAGGGGGTCGTGGACCGGCGCGCGAACGAGCTGCAGCTCTTCTCCCGCACCGCCGCGGCCGGTGCGAAGAAGGCCGCCCTGGAGCGGATCCCGGTCGACTCGGAGGCCTTCGAGGAGCGCCTCGGCGCGACGATGGCCGAGCGCATCCGCGGCGAGCTCGAGCTCCTGGAGGTGGCCGGCAACGAGTACGACCACGGGCGCTTCCTGTCCGGCGAGGTCACGCCGACCTTCTTCGGCTCGGCCCTGACGAACTTCGGCCTGGAGCCCTTCTACGACGCCTTCGTCGAGCTGGCCCCCAGCCCCCACGCGCGGCCGATCGACCAGGACGACGGGTCCGAGGCCCTGCTGGATCCGACCGAGGAGTTCAGCGCGTTCGTGTTCAAGATCCAAGCGAACATGGACCGGCGCCACCGGGACTGCGTCGCCTTCCTGCGCATCTGCTCGGGAGCCTTCGTGCCCGACCGCATGGTGCACCACCACCGGCTGGGCAAGGAGGTGCGGCTGACGCGGCCCCACAGCGTGGTCGCCAAGACCCGCAACACCCTCGACGAGGCCTACGCCGGGGACATCGTCGGCATCATCAGCCGCGACCTGTTCCACATCGGCGACACCCTGTCGGCGAAGGGGGGCTTCCGCCACAAGCCCCTGCCCCTGTTCCAACCGGAGCTGTTCGCGCGGATCACCCCCGCCAGCACCTCCCTGCGCAAGCGCTTCGACAAAGGCATGCGCAACCTGATCGCGGAAGGAGCCGTCCAGCGCATCACCCCGGAGGGGGGCCCGGACAACACGCTGATCGGCGCCGTCGGCCGGCTCCAGCTCGAGGTGCTGCAGTACCGGCTGGAGGACGAGTACGGGGTCGAGACCCAGGTCTCGTACCTGCCCTACGAGTGCAGCGCATGGCTCGAGAACGACGAGCTGGAGTTCAAGGCCCCGACCACCTCGCTGATCGCGCGGGACGACCGGGGCCGCCGCGTGGTCCTGTTCCAGACCGAGTGGGACAAGCGCACCGCGGCCAAGATGAACCCCGAGCACAAGCTGCTCGACTTCGCCTGAGGGGCGCCGCGCAAGCATTGCGGGGCCACGGCCCGAGAGCCGGGAACGGGCAGGCCCCCGGGGCGTCACCAGGCTAGACTCCGGAGGCGCGCCATCCCGCCCCCGGTGGCGTGCTCTCACCGATGCGCTCCCCCCTCCGGAACCCGCCGCGACCGCGAACCCAGAAATCCCCGCGCGGCGCGGGCCCGTGGCTCGGGGGCCTGCTGCTCGCCGGCCTCCTCGGGTGCGGCCGGGCGGACACCGAGGAGTTCGTGCTGCTGGCCCGCACCGCCGCCGAGCAGACCCCGCCCCAGACTCCGACCGCAGCCCGCGACTGGGTCCCGGTCGCCTTCGACGCTCCGGTACGCCTGGAACCCGATGGCACCGGGCGCGGGTACTGGCTGGTCAGCGAACTGGCCGCGGAGGACTGGCGCTCCGCCGGACCGCCCAACGCGTGGTGGGCCCCGCGACCCTTCCCCGGCCAGGGTTTCCCGGTCGACGAGCCCTGGCAGCAACTGCGCGGTCCCGAGGGCGAATACGAGTACTTCCTGGTCCTGCGGGGTGCCCTGGGCGAGGTGAGCGCGGAGCCGGGGATCTTCTCGGCCACCCGGGACCGGGTCTACCTCGCGCGCCCCCCGGGCTCGCCGGCCCCGGGCGCGCTCCAGTTGCGCGAGTACCTGGAGACCTCCATCGGCCCCGAGGCCATCGATCCGGCACAGCGCGCCGAGCGGGTCGCGATGGGCCCCCTCGTCGCCGACGGGATCCCGCTGCTCAGCGGGGAGCGCCGGGAGCTGCGGGTGGACATCCCGCCGGACAGCGTCCTGTCCTTCTGGACCACCGGCATGGCGGACGACTGGATCGCGGACGCGCCGGTCGCCCGGGTGCGCTTCCGCGTGCTGCTCGAGGGTGCGCTGCTCTTCGAGCAGGAGCTCGAGCTGGCCAACGGGATGGGCACCGCACACCACGTGGTCCCCCTGCCGGCCGGGGGCGGGCGCGGGGCGCAGTTCACCTTCGAGCTGGACGGAGATCCGGCCCTCGGAGCCTTCCACGTCCCCAGCCTCCGCCCGCGGACGATCGGCCGCCCCGGGGACCGGCCCTGGGGGAAGACGCGTCCCGACATCGTGCTGCTCTTGCTCGATACCTTCCGGGCGGACAACCTCAGCGCCTATGGCGGGGACCCACGCCTCAGCCCCAATCTGAACGCCCTGGCGGAGCGCTCGCTGGTGTTCTTGAATGCGCGGACGAACGCGTCCTGGACCCTCCCGGCCCATGCGTCGCTGTTCTCGGGGTTGTTGCCCTATCAAGCGGACTGCGTCGAGAACGTGGATACCCTCGACGGAGGGGCCGCCTCCCTGGCGGAGTTGTTGCGCGCCCAGGGCTACCGAACCGCGGCCGTGACCGACGCGGGCTTCGTGCGGCGGGCCTACGGCATGGACCAGGGCTTCGAGTGGTTCCTCGAGCGGGAGCGCCGGGGCCTGGGCAGCTTCGACGGGACCCTCGACGACGTTCGCGCCTGCCTCGACGCCGACGACGGCCGACCCCTGTTCCTGTTCGTGCAGACCTATCGGGCGCACGAGCCGTACATGGTCAGCCCGGAGACCCGCGCCAGCCTCGGGGAGTCCCTGGGCATCGAGGGAACCTGGCGCGAGCTCCTGCAAGCGGTCGGGCTGCCGGACATCGACGGGTCCCTCGACCAGCTCGACACCTTCCTGGCCCGGGCCGAGCCCCTGTACCGGGGCGGCGTCCACGACCTCGACCGCGGGGTCGGAGTCCTGCTCGCGGAGCTCGAGTCCCGCGGCCACCTGCCCGCGGGCCGCCTGGTCGTGACCAGTGACCACGGCGAGTCCTTCGGGGAGCACGGTCGCTGGGGCCATGGCTTCGACGTGCACGAGGAGCAGCTGCGCGTCCCGCTGCTCCTCTTCGGCCAAGGGCTCGAACCCGCCCTTGAAGAGGTACCGGTCACCCTGTTGGACCTGCCGCCGACCATCAGTGCCCTGGCCGGCCTCCTGCCGGAACGCAGTTGGATCGGGCGCGACCTCCTGGCCCTACGCGCGGACCCCGCGGCCCTCGAGCGCCCCCAGTTCGCCTTCGTCGGCCGCCAACCGGACCGCGGGATCCTCGAGGGCATGGCCGCGATCCGCCGCTCCCACAAGGCCATTCTGCCGTCCATCGAAGACCCCGCCGCGGGCTGGCAGACCTTCGACCTCGACGCGGATCCGGACGAGGCCGAGCCGGTCGCCGACGCGCCCTGGGCCCGGGCGCTGGTCGAGGAGAGCCGCGCCGCGGTCCCGGTCCTGACCGCTCCGGTCCTCCAGGGCGACCGGGCCAACCTGCCGGCGGAGGCGCGACGCCAACTCGCCGAGCTCGGCTACGGCGGCAACTGAGGGGCGCAGCCCCAAGACGGCGGTCCACGCGGGGGAGCGACCGACCGGAGCGGCTTTCCCGTCATTCCCGGCATCCTGCCGGCACCCCGTGGTGTCGTACTCCTCGGACACGACGCCATGGAACCGCACCCGCTCGACATGCACCTCCTGGGCCGCCAGCACGAACGCCTCCGGCGGCTGGTGCGAGCCCTGGTCGGGGACGAACACCGCGCCGAGGACGTGGTCCAGGACGCCTGGGTGCGGGCCCTGGAGCGCGGGCCCCTGGATCCGGGGGCCTTGGGCGCCTGGCTGGGCACGGTCACGCGGCGGCTGGCCTTCAACGAACGCCGGGGACAGCGCCGACGCCTCCAGCGCGAACGCGCCGTCGCGCGCACCGAGGCCCTGCCCTCCTCGGACGAGATCGCGGAACGGGTCGAGCTCGAGACGCGCGTCCTCGGCGTGCTCGACGGGCTCGCCGAACCCCACCGGACCATCCTGCGGGACCGCTATCTGGGGGACCTGTCGCCGGCGGAGATCGCCCGCCGCGATGGCCTCTCGGTGAATACCGTCAAGTCCCGCCTGGCCCGTGCGCGGGCGGCGCTGCGCGAACGCCTCGACCGCGAGGGCTTGGGCGGGGACGTCCATTGGTCCGCGGCCGTCGCGCCCCTCCTGCTGCCCTTCGGCCCCACCGGCTCCCCGGTCCCCGAGGCCGCCCCGGTGGCCCTCGGCGAAGGTGCCGCGGGCACGGTACTGGCCGGATCCTCCGCCCTCGGTGGTCTGCTCGTCATGAAGAAAACCCTCGCCCTCGTCCTCGTCCTGATCACCGGCGCGATCGGTTGGCGGCTGGTCACCGACCCCGGCACCGATCCCGTACGACCGGCGGGCGAGGAATCCCGCGCCGCCCGCTCACCGGCCACCCTCGAGGTCTCGGCCTCGGACCCGCCGGTGGCGCCGGCGGACGGTGCGCCCCTCGTCCCGGACGAAGCCCGGGCGCCGGAGGAGCGCGTGTCCACCGGGAGCGCGCGGACCTGGCGGCTCGGGGGCCGGGCCCGTGAACCGCGCGGGGACACCGGGGTCGCCGGCATCTCCTTCCAGCTCGCGGTCCATGCCGGGTACGACACCGCTGGCCCGCTCCTGCACGAGGAGCAGGTCCTTTCGGGGGAGGCGGGGGAGTTCGAGCTCGCGCTGGAGGACCCGGGCCGCACCGTGACGATCCGCGTGGCGTCCCAGGACACCGAGGAGCGCGTCGTGATCACCTACGGGCCCTACGTCGTCGTCGCCGGGGATCCGCCTCCGCGGCTCGACGCCCTGGTCTTCCCGATCGACGGGCGCCTCGCGGGCACGGTCCGCGACCCGGCGGGCAATCCGGTCCAGGACTGCACGATTCGGGGCCTCCAGGGCCGCGCCGAGACCGGGCGGGACGGCCGTTACGAGATGCGCATCGCCACGAGCTCCTGGGGCCGGATCACCGCGACCGCGGCGGGTTTCGGAGGCGACGTGCGGGAGCTCGAGGGCCTGGAGCCCGGGAGCACGACGGAGCTCGACTTCACCCTCAGCCAGGCCGTGCGCATCGAAGGGGTGGTGCGCGCCGAGAACGGCACCGCGATCCCCGGGGCCCGGGTCGAGTGCTCGGGCCCGGTGCGCTGCCGCACCGAGACCGACGGGGCGGGCCGCTTTGTCCTGGACCAGGTCGCGTACCTCCCCGGGGACTCGGTCTGGATGAGCGTCCATGCCGAGGGCTTCGGCTCGGACAGCGCGACCGTCCCCCTCGAGCTCGACCGGCGCACCTACCGGCAGGAGTTCGCGCTCCCCCGGGGCGTCCCGGTCGCCGGCCGCCTGGAGGCCCCCGACGGAACGCCCGTGGCCGGCGCGGAGGTCTGGATCGGCAGCAGGTACCGGGCCTGGGACGGCTCCACGGCCCTGTCGGACGACGGGGGGCGCTTCCGCTTCGACAGCGTTCCGCCCGGCCGCGTGCAGGCCGGGGCGGTAAAGGAAGGCTTCGCCCCGGTGATGACCACGCTCACCGTCCCGGAGCACGGGTTGGCAGAGGAGCTGCTGCTACGCTTCCCGGTCGCGCGGACCCTGCGCGGCGTCGTGCGGGACCCGGCGGGCCAACCCCTGGCCGGCGTGGCCGTCGCCGCGCGGCAGAACTACGAGTACGTCGGCGCGAACGGCCGCTCGGACGCCGCGGGCGAGTTCGAAGTCGGCGACCTCCCCGATGGACCCCTGGTGCTGGAGGCCTTCACCAGCGGCTACGTCCGCGCCGAGGTCGACGTCGCCGGGGACGCAGAGCGGGTCGTGATCGACATGGAGCGGGCCGGCCGCATCGCCGGGCGCGCGATCGACGGGGCGACCGGCGCGCCGCTTCCGGCGTTCACCGTGCGCTTCGTCCACACGCTCGACCCCGAGGCGCGGCCGGGGGTGAGCGGGTACAACGCCAACTGGTCCCGACCGGGTCGAACGTTCCGGGACGACGAAGGTCGCTGGTCGACGGGCCGGTACGACGAGCTCCGTCCCGGCGCGTGGATCGGCGTCGAGGTGCGCGCGGAGGGCTATGCCCCGGCGGTGCTCGACGTCCAGGTCTCCGCGGCGGATGCCGAACCCGACCTCGTCCACGCCCTCGTCCGACCGGTCACCGTCGACCTCGTGCTCACCGTCGCGGGCCGCGGCACGCCGGTCGCCGACGCCACGCTCCAGGCCACGACCCACGCGTACATGTCCGACGAGGACCTGCGTTGGAACGCGACCACGGACGCCTCGGGGCGCGCGGTGCTCGAGGGGGTCTCCCCCGGCCCGCTGCACGTCGACGTGACACGACCCGGCGGCCCGGCCCTGCGGCTCGGCCCGTTCGACGTGGCCCCCTCACCGGCCCGTTCGGTGCTCGCGATCGAAGTCCCCGCCGGGCGCACCGTGGAGGTCCTGCTGCTCGACGCCCAGGGCCAAAGCCTGCCGAATCGAACCGTGGTGTTCTCGGCGACCCTCGAGGGATCGGGACACGTCACCCTCGAAGGCACGACCGACGGAGACGGTCTCTGCCGCGTGGACGACGTGCCGCCGGGCCGCTGGCAGGTCTCGCGGGTCCTCCTGGACGGGGAGGCCCGCTGCTACGAGCTGTCGCAACACATCGACGTGACCGAGGGCGAGGGAGTCGCCCGCTTCGAGCTCCGCCCGCCGGGGGAGGCCAAGGTCCAGGGCACGGTCCTGTGCGAGGGCGCGCTGCCCTCCCCGTGCAGCCTCACGGCCCTGTCCCGGGACGGGGCCCCCAACCACGGGGCCTTCGTCCGGGAGGGCCGCTTCGAGCTCGACGGCCTGGCCCCCGGCCGGTACCTGTTGACCCTGTCCTTCTGGGACCCGGTGACGGACTCACGCTGGGCCGGTCACTCCGAGCTGACCGTGAACGCCGGCGAACGCGAGCTCCACGCCGAGATCGAGGTGCTGGCCCAGGGACGCTGAGCACAGCGGCCCCGGGCGAATCGGTCAGGAGGCGGCGGTCTTGGCCGGCTCGTCCGAGTAGGTCAGCTGCTCTTCCTGGGGGATGAAGTCGTTCAGGTGGGCGAGCTGCTCCGCTTCCTTGATCAGGTTGCGGGCGATCACCATGCGCTGGACCTGGTTGGTGCCCTCGTAGATCTGGAGGATCTTGGCGTCCCGGAAGCACTTGGCGATGGGGTAGTCCTCCATGAAGCCGTAGCCGCCGAACACCTGGACCGCGTCGGTAGCGACCTCCATGGCGACGTCGGTGGCGAAGCACTTGCCCATCGCGGCCATCTTGGTCAGCTCCTTCTTGCCCTCGTCCACGGCGGCGCCGGCGGCGTAGACCAGGTAGCGGGCGGCCTCGGTCTTCATGGCCATGTCGGCGAGCATCTTCTGGACCATCTGGAAGCTCGAGATGGGCTTGCCGAACTGCCGGCGGCGGTTGGAGTACACCACCGCCAAATCGAGTGCGCCCTGGGCGGCACCGACGGCCTGGGCCGCGACGCCCGGACGGGCCCGGTCGAGGGTCATCATCGCGTGCTTGAAGCCCATGCCGGCGCGCTCGCCGATCAGGTTGGACTTGGGCACGCGCACCCCGTCGAAGTGGGTCTCGACGACCGGCACGCAGCGGATGCCCATCTTGTCTTCGATCTTCTTGACCTCGAAGCCGGGCGTCCCCTTCTCGACGACGATCGCGCTGATCCGGCGCGACTTGGAGGTCGGGTCGGTCACGCAGAACACCGAGTAGATGTCCGCGACGCCGCCGTTGGTCGTCCACTTCTTCTCGCCGCGGATGACGTACTCGTCGCCGTCCTCCTCGGCCGTGACCGACAGGCCGCCGGCATCGGAACCGGCGAACTTCTCGGACAGGCAGAACGCGACGAACTTCTCCCCGGCGGCCACCTGGGGCAGCCAGCGGCGCTTCTGCTCCTCGGTCCCGCCGAGGATGATCGGGAAGGAGCCCAGGGCGTTGACCGCGAAGGCGACCCCGAAGCCCGAGTCCGCCTTGGCGAGCTCTTCGGTCACCAGGGACAGGGCCAGGACGCCGGCGCCGTAGCCGCCGTACTCCTCGGGGATGAAGGTCCGGAACAGACCCGCCTCGGCCACGGCCTTTGCGGCTTCGTAGTTGTACTCCTGGGCCTTGTCGTACTTGTCCGCCAGGGGACGGACGTGCTCGTCGGCGATCCGGCGGGCGATGGCCTGGAGCTCGAGGGCCTTCTCGCTGAAGACGATGTTCTGGGGCATGGCCGAGGGGTCTGGCTGGCGGGGGGTGGGTAGCGCCGGTGTAAGAAAGGGCGCGGGGTGGCCGCCGGGACCGCCGGGAGGGATCCGGGGCTCCCGTGCTAAGGACGGCGGGCTTTCGAGCCGAGCAGTATAGCCGGTAGGCTCGGGTCCCGACCCCTCGAGCCCCCCCTCCGCTCGATCGGCGGACGCGTACCACCGCCCCCCATGAGCCCGACCCGGCCCCGAATCTCCCCCACGCCCGCCCGTCTGCTCCCCCTCCTGCTGCTGGGGCTCCTCCTGGGCCTGTTGCCCGCCCTGGGGAGCTGTGGCGGCGGAGACGAGGAGGGCACGATCTATTGGTGCTCGATGCACCCGGACGTGCGCCAGCCCGAGCCGGGGACCTGTCCCCTGTGCGGCGGGATGCGGCTGGTGCCCCTGGACGAGAGCCTGACCGCCGGGGATCCGGGGGTCCTCCAGCTCTCCGACGCCCAGGTCCAGCAGGCCGGCGTCCGCCTGGCGTCGGTGGAGGTCCGCGAGCTGTTCGGCACCCTCGAGTTGACCGGGCACTTCGAGCTGAACCCCAGCGCCCAGGCGACGATCCACAACCCGATCCCCGGTTCGAGCCGGGTCGCCCGGGTCCACTACGAGACCGCGGGGCGCACCGTGCGCGAGGGCGAGGTCCTGCTCGAGCTCGAGAACGAGCTCCTGGCCCAGCAGATCGTGCAGCTGCGCGACGCGATCGCGCGCTACGAGGACCTGAAGAACATCGAGGGTCGCGAGCGCGCCGCCGAGGAGATGCTGAAGCGCAAGGAGACCATCCAGCAGCAGCTCGAGGACGCGGGGGTCGAGCGCCGTTGGTCGATCCTGCTCGCCCACGAGGGCCGGCGCCGCGAGGGCACGCCGCGCTTTCCGGTGCTGGCCACCCAGGACGGCGTCATCCTGCGAACCCCGGTGGTCGAGGTGGGGCGCTACTCGCGCCAGGGGGAAGCCCTGTTCCAGCTCGCCGACACGTCGCAACTGTGGTTGAGCTTCGATGCCCACGAGCGGGACCTGTCGCTCCTCGCGCGCGGACAGCGCGTGCTGTACGAGTCCCCCACCGTTCCCGGTGAGCAGTTCTGGACGAGCCTGGACGCGGTGGAGACCGTGTCCGACTCCGGCCGGCCGGAGGTCCGCGTGCGCGCGCGGGCCACCAGCGCGAAGGGCCGCATCCTGCCGGGCACCTGGGCCCGGGCGACGGTGCAGGTCGCCGGCGGACCGGGCTTGGCGATCCCCACGAGCGCGGTCCTGCGCTCGGGCGGCCGGGACGTCGCCATCGTCGCCGAGGGCGGCGGTCGCTTCCGCCCGGTGGCCCTGACCCTGGGGCGCCGGGACCTGGAGGTCCAAGGCGAACGCGACGCGGACCCCACCGCGCGGGTGTTCGCCGGCGGCCGCTGGCACGAGGTGCTCGAGGGCTTGACCGCCGGCGAGCGGGTCGTCACCGCCGGCAGCTTCCTGCTCCTGTCCGAAGCCAGCTTCCAGGGGGCCCTCGAAAAGCTGACCGGCCCGGTGGGCGCTGCGCAGGGTGAGACCCCCCCGGAGCTCGCAGCGGAGCTCGACGTGCTGCTGTCGGCCTACGAACAGCTACGGACCGCCCTCGCGGAGGACCGGCCCGGTGGCCTGGCGGAGCCGGTCGAGCGCCTGTCCGGCCTCGCGGCCCAGATCGATGCCCGCAGCCTGCCGGAGTCCACGGCGGCCTCCCTCGCGCGCCTGCGCGCGGCCGCCGCCGAGCTGGGCGGGGACCTGAAGGCCGCCCCGGGTGACGCGGTCGATCTGGAGCAGGCCCGGGTCCGCTTCGGCGCGATCTCACGGGAGACCGTGGGCCTGGTCCGCGACCACGTACCGGAACGGGTCAGCGACGGGCAACTGCATCTGTTCCGCTGCCCGATGGCCGACGACTACGGCTTCGACCTCTGGTTCCAGGTGGAGGCGCAGATGGCGAACCCCTACATGGGGCAGCGCATGCTCGAGTGCGGCATGGAGGCCGAGCTCTAGGCCCCGCCCGTCTTCGCGTTCCTCCCCGCCCGCCCCCACCGACCCCGCCCCACGGAACCCGCGTGCTGACCTCGATCGTCGACGCCTGTATCAAGAACCGTCTCTTGGTCGGGCTGATGGCCACGCTCCTGGCCCTCGCCGGGGGCTGGGCGCTCCTGCGTACGCCGGTCGATGCGTTGCCGGACCTGTCCGACGTCCAGGTGGTCGTCGCCAGCGAATGGCTCGGGCACGACCCCGAGACGGTGGAAGACCACGTCACGCGGCCGGTCGAGAGCGCCCTGCTCGGCGTCCCGGGGGTCGAAGAAGTGCGCGGCCAGTCGTTCTTCGGCGGCTCGTTCGTGTACGCGATCTTCGACGACGACACGGACCTCTACTGGGCCCGTGCACGGGTGCTCGAGCAGCTGTCGCGGATCCAGGCGGACATGCCCGCGGGGGTCGTGCCGGCCCTGGGCCCGGATGCGACCGGCCTGGGTTGGGTCTACGTGTATTGCCTCGAGGACGAGAGCGGCGCCCTCGACATCGGAGAGCTCCGGCAGCTCCACGACGACTTCATCGCCGAGCAGGTCGCCAGCGTCCCCGGGGTCGCCGAGGTCGCCTCCCTGGGGGGCGCGCCCCGGGAGATCCAGGTCACGTTGGATCCCCGCGCCCTCGAGGCCGAGGGGGTCTCCCCGGCCATGGTCGTCCACGCCCTGAAGCGCTCCAGCTCCGACGCCGGAGGCCGCTTGATCGAGATCGGCGAGGCCGAGCACATGGTCCGCGCGCGTGGCGCCTTCCGCTCTCTGGCGGAGATCGAGTCCGTGCCGATCCACACGATGCCACACAGCCCCGCGACCGGGGCGGGCATGCGCATGCCCATGATGGGCGAGACCGGGGGCGTCCTGTTGCTGCGCGACATCGCCCGCGTCGAGCTGGTCCCGGGCATCGTGCGCGGCATCGCCGATCGGGACGGGACCGGCGAGGTCGTGGCCGGGATCGTCGCGATGCGCTACGGCGAGAACGCGCTGGCGACGATCCAACGGGTCAAGGAGCGGCTGGCCGAGCTCGCGCCGGGGTTGCCGGCGGGGGTCCGCACGACGAAGGCCTACGACCGCTCCGGCCTGATCCGCCGCTCGATCGCGACCCTGCGCCGCCAACTCCTGGAGGAGTTGGCCATCGTCGCGGCGGTCTGCGTGCTGTTCCTGTGGCACGCGCGCAGCGCCCTCGTCAGCGTGTTCGTCCTGCCCTTGGGTCTCCTGATGGCCTTCCTGGCGATGCGGGTGGTGGGGATCGATGCCAACGTGATGTCCCTGGGCGGCCTGGCGGTGGCGATCGGTGCGATGGTCGACGCGTCGATCGTGCTGGTCGAGAACGTGCACAAACACGCCGAGCGGGCCGAGCCGGGGACCGACCGGTGGGACATCGTGCGCGCGGCCGCGCGGGAGGTCTGTCCGGCCCTGTTCCTGTCGCTCCTCGTCATCACGATCTCGTTCCTGCCCGTCTTCGCCCTGGAGGGGCAGGCCGGGCGCCTGTTCCAGCCCCTGGCCTGGACCAAGACCTTCGCCATGGGCGCGGCCGCGGTGCTGGCGATCACCGTGCTGCCGCCCCTCGCCGGCTGGTGCGTGCGCGGGCGGGTGCGCTCGGAGGAAGAGAACCCCCTGTCGCGCCTGGCGATCCGGGCCTACCTGCCGGTCCTGCGCTGGGCCCTGGACCACCGCTGGAAGAGCATCGCCGTGGCGCTGGTCTTCGTCGCGGCGACGATCCTGCCCTGGAAGCTCCTGGGCACCGAGTTCATGCCCCCGATCCGCGAAGGCGACGTCCTCGCGATGCCGACGACCCTGCCGGGGATCTCCGCCACCGAGGCCCGGCGGACCTTGCAGATCCAGGACCGCATCCTGGCGGGGTTCCCGGAGGTCGAGATCGTGCTGGGCAAGATCGGGCGCGCGGACACGCCCCTCGATCCCGCCCCCCTGTCGATGGTCGAGACCCACGTGACCCTGGAGCCCGAGGACACCTGGCCGGCCCGGGTACTCGAACAGGACGTGATCACCGACCTCGTCCGCGACCTCGTCGCCCATGCGCGCGACGACGATTGGTTGCGCACGGACTCGGGCTCCGCGCGCTCGAGCCGGGACGCGGACCAACGGACCATCGCGGAGGCGAGCGAGGCGGCCCACTTCGCGACCCTGGCGGGCCTGCGCGCGGCGATCCTGACGGCGCGCGAAGAGGCGCGCGCAGCGGGGACCGAGGCTGACGACGAGGCCGCCGCCCGGGCGGCCCTGACGGATGCGGTGGCCACGTCCTGCGCGCGGGCCGTCGACGAGGCCCTGTCGGCCCGCGGCATCCTGACCCCCGAGGCCCGGGGCCGGCTGCCCCACGTGCTGTCGGCGCGGGTGCGCGAGCGCTTCGACGCGGACGACGTCACCCTGCGACCGACGACCTACGACGAGCTCGTCCAGGAAGAGATGGACCAGGCCGTCTCGGTGCCGGGAATGCCCAACTGGTGGCTGATGCCGATCGAGACCCGCCTGGGGATGCTCGCCACCGGCATGAAGGGCGAGGTGGGCATCAAGCTCCTGGGGCAGGACCTGCGGGTGCTGGCGACCCTGGCCGAGGACCTCGAGGGCGTGTTGCAGGACGTCCCGGGAACCTCCGCGGTCCTGGCCGAGCGCGCCCTGGGGGGGCGCTTCCTGGACGTGGACGTCGACCGCCTGGCGGCCGCGCGGTTCGGCCTGACCGCCGGCGACGTGCAGGACGTCGTCCGCTTCGCCGTCGGCGGCATGCCCGTGACCCAGGCCTTCGACGGACGCTCGCGCCTGGACGTGACGGTGCGCTATCCGCGCGAGCTGCGCGACCACCCCGACGCCATCGGGCACATCCTGGTCTGGAGCCCCGGCGGCGAGCGGGTGCGCCTGGGGGAGGTCGCGGAGCTGTCGTTGACCGAAGGCCCGCCGATGATCAAGAGCCAGGACGGCCAGCTCCTGACGAACGTCCCCATCGCCCTCAGCGCGGGAACGGACGTCGGCTCCTACGTGCGCCGGGCACAGGCCGCGGTCGACGCGGCGATCGACACCGGCGAGTTGGTCGTCCCCCCCGGCACGACCCTGCGCTGGAGCGGCGAGTACCAGCTGATGCAGGAAGTGGCCCAGCGCCTGCGGCTGATCATCCCGTTGACCCTCGGCATCCTGTTCGTGCTGGTGTACTTGCAGATGCGCGACGCGGTCGAGACCTTGATCACGCTGATCACCCTGCCCTTCGCGTTGACCGGTGGCCTGTGGTTGGTGTGGCTCCTGGACTACCAGCTGTCGGTCGCGGTCACCGTGGGCTTCCTGGCCCTGGCCGGCCTGGCCACCGAGACCGCCATCCTGATGCACCTGTACCTGCGCATCGCCTGGGAGAAGCGCGCGGCCGCGGGCCTACCGCCCCAGGGCGCGCTCCTGCGGGAAGCGGTGGTCGAGGGGGCGGTGCTGCGCGTGCGGCCCAAGCTGATGACGGTGGTGACGACGACCCTCGCGCTGCTGCCGATCCTGTGGGCGACGGGGACCGGCTCGGAACCGATGCGCCGTATGGCCGCGCCGATGATCGGTGGTCTGCTGACCTCGACCCTGCACACGCTGATCCTGATCCCGGTCTACTTCGCCGCCTGGAAGGGGCGCGAGGCCCGCCTGCACCGACTCCAGCGGGGGACCGCCTTCGACGCGCCGAGCCCGGCCTGAGGCTCGGCCCCCCGGAAGCCGGCCCCCCCCAGAAGCCGGACTCAGAGGCCTCAGTCGAGGAGATCCTGGACCGCCTGCTCCAGGGCCGGCAACACCTGTTCCTGGCCGCCCGGGTCCCAGTGGGTGTCGGCCACGAGGAAGCCGCTGTCGCCGCGACGGGCCGCGTCCTCGAGGATCGGCGTCGTACTGAGGAAGGCCACCCCCCGCGCCGCGCAGTGCTCGCGGAGCAGGTCCTCCAGGGCGGCGGCGTTGGCCCGCGCGGCCGGCAGCAGGGTTTCCGGCGTCAACTGGGGCTGCGCGCGCCCGTGGTTCGCCATCGCGAACACCGCGGACGCGTCCTGCTCGACCACCGGCAACAGGACCTGGGCCTTCGAGGGCAGGTACACGAACAACATCTGTGCCCCGGCCGCGTCGACGGCTTCGAAGACCTCGTCGAGCACCCCGAGGGTGGCCACCAGCGCCGGGTCGGCCTCCCAGGCGGCCCGCGGCCGGGTCAGGGTCAGGAGGTAGTTGGGATGGACCCAGACCTCCCGGGGAGCGGCGCCGGGCTCGCCCGGGGGGGCGGGCAGCGACAGGCCCGGCAGGGGCTCGATCCGCGCCGCGTCGATCCGACGACCCCGCAGGTGACGCAGGATGGCGGGCAGGCGCAGGGCGGGGGGCCGGCGCCCGGCGTGGACCTCGCCCCAGGTCCGGCGTCCCTCGCGTTCGTGGTAGAGGGTCGTCAGCGCGTCCTGGACGTCGTTGCCACCGAAGAACATCCAGACCACCACCCGCGGGCGCTTGGGGAGCCCGTGCTCGAGCAACAGGAAGCGTTCCTGAAAGGCGCCGATCGCGGCGACCCCGAGGTTGTAGACGCTCAACCCGGTGGACTCCTCGAAGCGCCGCACGAGCCCCGCGGGCTGGCGCAGGCCGGCGCTCACCGCGAAGGAATCGCCGACGAGCACCACGTCGACGGTCGCGGGGATCGCGGGGTTCGGGAGGCCGAGGGCATCCACGCGGATCTCGACGTCGCCCCAACGGGCCCGGTCGGCGTCGGCGGCTGCGGGGGGAGCCAAGCCGATCTCGACCAGGTCGGCCGGCGGAGCGCCGAGGTGATCGCCGACATACAGCGGCAGGGGCATGTCGCGCACGTCCGTGCGGTCCAGCAGGTCCGGCTCGAAGAACCCGACGCCGTGCAGCGGGAAGGTGCGCCGGTAGGGTTCGGGCACCAGGACCGGGAGCAGGTGCAACGCGACCTCCGCGCACAGGACGGCGGAGAACAGCGAGATCCCGAGCTTCAGGACCAGGCGCGAGCGACGGGGGTCAGCCACGTCCGTCCGCCCCCTGCGGATCCGGTCGGCGGCGGGCCCAGGCGATCATGCGCGGTGCTTCGTCGTCGAAGGTACGGCCGTCGAAGTCCCCCTCCAGCCGCTGGAGCTCGAACCCCTGGGATAGCAACAGGGACTCCAACTCGGCCGGTCCGTACAGGCGGACGTCCTCGTGCCAGCTGCGCTCGGTGCCGTCGGCTTCGGTGACGTGCACGTGCTTGACCACGCGCCGGCCCTGGGCCTGCAGGCTGCGGCGTTGGACCAGCACGCGCCCGTCGGTTTCGTCCCGGGACTCGGGGACCAGGGTCCGGCGGATCCGGTCCGCGTTCATCAGGTCGAGCACCAGGTTGCCCCCGACCGGCAGGAGCTGCGCGAGCGCGGCCAACACGGCCAGGTTGTCGCTGTCTTCGAAGTACCCCCAGGAGCTGAACAGCATCGCCACGGCCCCGAAGGACCCCGGGGCGAAGGGCAGACAACGGACGTCGCCCCGCACCAGACGCCCCGCCAGAACCCCCTCCCCCGAGGCCCGGGCCCGCGACAGGAGATCCCAGGACAGGTCCAGACCGACGACGTCCTCCCCCGCCTCGCGGAAGGCCAGGGCGTGCCGCCCCGCCCCGCAGGCGAGGTCCAACAGGCGCGTGCCGGCGGGCACCAGCCCCCGCTCGAGCAGACCGCGGGCCTCGCGCCGGGCCGAGGCCTGGTCGCGGTGGGCGTAGACGTCCAGGTAGCCGGCTTCGAAGGCCGTGCGGAACCAGGGTACGTCACCACCGGGGGCGGCGTCCGGCGGGGAAGAGTCGGATCGGGGGGCGGGCACGGGAGCGGGAGAGGGTCGGAGGAGCGGGTGCGTGGTGTCCGAATCGCGCCTCAGTTTTCGAGTAGGATCTCGACGCCGGTCTGGTCGACCTCGACCGGTACCGACGCGCGCACCTGTCCTTCCTTGCTGTCCACGTAGCCGTCCGGGTCGTAGTAGGCCTCGAGCACGATGGCCTCGATGCCGGGGACGAGGCCGCCCATCACGTTGGCCTCGGTGATCTCGAACGGCACGACGACGTCGGCGCCGTCCGGTTGGCCGGTCGTCACGTCGACCTTGATCGAGTAGCTGGGCATGCGCACCCCGTCCGGCTTGATGCTGACGAACAGGTAGCCTTCCCCCAGCTGGGCCAGGCCACCCCGCAGGCGCACGGTCCCGTCCCAACGGTGGGGACCGGAGGCGGCCGCCGGGCCCCCGTTCGCATCGAGGGGCGGGTGGTTCGGCGGCATGGCCTGCGATCCGGACGGGTCGAGGGGACCGGGCTGACCCGGGGTCCGGGGGGTCTCCCGCTGTTGCCCCGAGCTGACCTGGTCCACGGGCTGGGGCGGCGGACCGCAGGCGACGGTGGCGCAGGTGGCCAGGAGCAGGAGAGGACTGAGGAGGCGGAGAGAGGTTCGCTGCATGGTCGGAGTGGGGCCGAACGGGGAGGCCGCGGGGCAGCTTCGACCGAGGGGACCGGTTCGAAGCGAAGAGGGCCGGGTCGGGCGGCGGAGTGCGTGGGCGCCCCAGAAGGACGCTCGAACCCGGGGAGAGTCGCAGGGGATGTTCATTCTTCGCGACGGCGGCTCGGAATCCACGTGTGGAGGCGGGTCTGGGGACCGGAGGAGGGGTTTTTTCTCGGGG
>CAAKHF010024563.1:408005-464310 GCA_901007745.1 Hippocampus kuda
GCTCCCGCACCGTGAAACCCCCGTCCTCGACCCCCGACTGGCTCATCGGCCGCCCCTCCAAGGAACGGCGCGAGCACGAACAGCTCGCCCCCTGGGCCCGCCTCTCGTCCGACTCTCGGGGTCGCCGCCACCACGAGGAAGAGGACGACCTGCGCACGGTCTACGAACGCGACCGGGACCGCATCGTGCACGCGGTCGCCTTCCGACGGCTGATGTACAAGACCCAAGTCTTCGGGAACTGGGAAGGGGACCACCATCGCACGCGCCTCTCCCACAGCCTCGAGGTCGCCCAGGTCGCACGCTCCGTCGGGAACGCGTTGGCCCTCAACGAGCCCCTCTGCGAGGCCCTGGGCCTGGCCCACGACATCGGGCACCCGCCCTTCGGACACCGCGGGGAATGGGCCCTGGACGAACTGATGCGGGAGCACGGCGGCTTTCGGCACAACGCCCAGGTCCTACGGGTCGTGGACCTCTTGGAACGGCGCAGTCCGGACTACCCCGGGCTCAACCTGACGCGGGAAGTGCGCGAGTCCCTACTCAAGCACGAGACCGAGGAGGACTGGCCGTCGGAGTTCCGCCCGCGCCCCGCCCGGCCCTGCCTCGAGGCCCAGGTCGTGGACCTGGGGGACTCGACCGCCTACCACGTCCACGACCTCGAGGACGGCCTGCGGGCGGGCATGTTCACCGAACGCGAGCTCGAGGCCGAGTGCCGCCTGTGGGTCGGCGCGCGCGAAGCGGTCGAACTGCGCCACCCCGGATTCCTCGACGGCTCCATCGACCACGCCCTGCGGATCAAGCGCATCACGAACGAGCTCCTGAAGATCTGCATCCACGACCTGATCGAAACGACCCGGCGCCGTATCGACCGCCAACGCCCGAAGTCCCCCGACGACGTCCAGCGCTCCGAACGCCTCCTGGTCGGCCACAGCCGCGCGCTGAAACCCGAGGTGGCCGAGCTCCGCAAGTTCCTCTACCGCCACTTCTACCGCCACGAGTACCTGACCCGCTTCACCCAACAGGCCCAGTCGGTCCTGGTCGAGCTGTTCCAGGCCCTGGTCGCCCGGCCGAAGGAAATGGCCCGGTGGTATACGCGCTGGTGTGACGACGTCGGGGTCGAGCGGGCGGTCTGCGACTACGTGGCCGGCATGACCGACCGCTTCGCCGAGCACGAGTACGAACGCCTGACCGGCCGCCGACCCCCCTGGCGCGACTCCGGCCTCATTCCTCGCGGTTAGGGGCCTCGCGGTTAGGGGCCTCGCGGTTAGGGGCTTCGCGGTTAGGGGCCGCGCGGGTAGGGGCCTCCCGGTTGGAGGCCCCGCGGTTGCAGGCCCCTCAGACCAGCGCCGAGAGGGAGTCCAGGGCCTCGTTGAAGGTCGTGCTCGGGCGCATCGCGGCGGCGGCGCGCTCGGGGTCGGGGAAGTAGTAGCCGCCGATGTCCATCGCCCGGCCTTGCACGTCGAGCAGCTCGGCGACGATCCGACCCTCGTCGGTGGCGAGCCGTTCGGCCAGGGGGCGGAAGATCGCGGCCAAGGCTTCGTCCCGGGTCTGGGCGGCCAGGGCCTGGGCCCAGTACAGGGCCAGGTAGAAGTGGCTGCCGCGGTTGTCGAGCTCGCCGCACTTGCGCGAAGGGGACTTGCCGTTGTCCAGCAGCTGCTCGGTGGCCGCGTCCAGGGCCTCGGCCAACAGCTGGGCGCGGGCGTTGTCGGTCGTCTCGGCCAGGTGCTCGAGGGACACGGCCAGGGCCAAAAACTCGCCCAGGGAATCCCAGCGCAGGTGGTTCTCCTTCTGGAACTGTTGCACGTGCTTGGGCGCCGATCCGCCGGCGCCGGTCTCGAAGAGGCCGCCGCCCTGCATCAGGGGCACGATCGACAGCATCTTGGCGCTGGTCCCGAGCTCGAGGATCGGGAACAGGTCGGTCAGGTAGTCCCGCAGCACGTTGCCGGTAACCGAGATCGTGTCCTGGCCGGCCTTGGCCCGTTCGAGGGTGAAGCGCGTGGCGCTCACGGGATCGAGGACCTCGATCTGGAGACCGGAGGTGTCGTGGTCTTGCAGGTAGCGCCGCACCTTCTGGATGAGCTGGGCGTCGTGGGCGCGGCTCTCGTCCAGCCAGAACACCGCCGGCGCCCCGGTCGCCCGGGCCCGGGTGACGGCGAGCTTCACCCAGTCCTGGATCGGCCCGTCCTTGACTTGGCACATCCGCCAGATATCCCCCACCTCGACCGCGTGCTCGAGCAGCGTGCGGCCCTCGCCGTCGACGACGCGCACCCGTCCGGGGGCGTCGATCTCGAAGGTCTTGTCGTGGGAGCCGTATTCCTCGGCCTTCTGGGCCATCAGGCCGACGTTGGGAACGGTGCCCATCGTGGTCGGGTCGAAGGCGCCGTGCTGCTTGCAGAAATCGATCGTGGCCTGGTAGAGCCCGGCATAGCTGCTGTCGGGGATCACGGCCTTGGTGTCCTGGAGCTGGCCGTCCTTGTTCCACATCTGCCCGGACGAGCGGATCATCGCCGGCATCGACGCGTCGATGATCACGTCGCTGGGGACGTGCAGGTTCGTGATGCCGCGGTCCGAATCCACCATCGCGAGGTCGGGGCCGGCGGCCAGCCGCGCCTCGATCTCGGATTCGATCTCCCGGCGTTGCTCCTCCGGCAAGAGGGCGATCGTCGCCGACAGCTGCCCCAGGCCGCTGTTCGCGTCGACGCCGACGATCTCCATGGCCTCGCCGTGCTTCTCGAACAGGTCGGCGAAGTAGGTGCGGACCACGTGCCCGAACAGGATCGGGTCGGACACCTTCATCATCGTGGCCTTCAGGTGCACCGAGAACAGGAGGCCCTTGGCCTTGGCGTCCGCGAGCTCGTGCGCGAGGAAGTCGAGCAGCGCCCGCTTCTCCATCACGCTCGCGTCGACGACCTCGCCGGCGAGCCCGGGCACGCTGTCCTTCAGCACGCGCACCGTCCCGTCCGCCGTCACGTGTTCGATCCGCAGGTCGCCCGCTGCGCCCAACGTGACCGAGCGCTCGTTCGAGCGGAAGTCGCCACTGGTCATGTGCGCCACGTGGGTCGCCGAAGCGGCCGACCAGGCGCCCATCGAGTGGGGGTGCTTGCGGGCGTATTCCTTGACCGCCCGGGGCGCGCGGCGGTCGGAGTTGCCCTCGCGCAGGACCGGGTTCACCGCGCTGCCCTTGACGCGGTCGTAGCGGGCGCGCACGTCGCGCTGCTCGTCGGTCTGCGGCTCGTCGGGGTAGTCCGGCAACTCGAACCCGCGCCCCTGGAGCTCGGCGATCGCGGCCTTCAATTGGGGACCCGAGGCGCTGATGTTCGGAAGCTTGATGATGTTCGCTTCCGGGGTCTTCGCCAGGGCGCCCAGTTCGGCCAGGGCGTCCGGCCGACGCTGTTCGGCCGAGAGTGCCTCCGGAAAGGCCGCCAGGATCCTGCCCGACAGGGAGATGTCGCGGGTCTCGACATCGACACCCGCGGCCCCCGTGAAGGCCTGGATGATCGGGAGCAACGAGAACGTCGCCAACGCGGGCGCCTCGTCGGTGTAGGTGTACAGGATCTTTCCGGGGGTGTTCGACATGGATTCTACGTTCCTGGGGTAGCCGCACAGTGTGCACCAACCCCCTCCGGTGCGACCAGGGCGAATCCTCCGGGTTTCACGTCGTCGGTACGCCGGGCACTCCCTCCGGCCGGTGGGCCTCAGGATCCGCGCCGCCGCAGCAGCTCGATCAGGAACCGCGCCAGCCGCGCGCGCAGGCTGGGCCGGGGGGCCTGCGGGTCCTCGGATTCCGTCCCCTCGCCGAGTCCCAGGCCGGCGAACATCGGCTCCACCAGGTGGTCGTGCTCCCGCGGCCGGTACCCCCCGCCCTCCGGTTCGGTCCTGCTGTCGTCGTCGCCCACGTGTGCTCCCCCGCGCCGGGTCGCAGAGGGTAGCAAAGGGGCACCGCGAAGCGCCGCCGGTGTGCGCGCGGGAAGCCGCACGCGGTCGGCGGACTTCCGACGCGGAACCCTAGGCCCCGGCGACGCGCCGGCGCCAGAGGATCGCCGCCAGGGTCCCGGTCACCAGAGCGATGGCGGACAACACGAGCACCGGCAACCACACCCCTTCGAAGCCGAGGTCGTACCAGAAGATCCCGTGGAAGCCCTTCATCGCCCAGGCGGTCAGGGTGAGGTCGGCCAGCTTCTGATACCAGTCGGGCGTCATCGACAGGGGCCACCACGCGCCACCGAAGGCGCTCATCGCGATGATGACCATGGTCGAGATGCCCTCGAGCTGCTTGCGGCTGCGGCACACGACCGCGAACAGGACGCCGAACCCGGTCGCCGCCGCCGCGACCGCCGCGCCGTGCAAGGACAGAGGCGCCAGGGAGCGCAGCACCGGCAGGTCGAACACGATGGCCGCGTAGACCATCAGGATCACGAGTTGGATCAGGCCCAGGATCCAGCAGAACAGGAACTTGCCGGTCAGGATCGCTCGACCCGCCCCCGGGGCCAAGCGCAGGCGGTCGAGGGTCCCCGATTGCTCCTCGTCCAACAGGGGGCCGCCGGCTCCGACCAGGCCGAACAGCAGCATCATCACCGCGATCCCGGCCACGGCCTGGGCGCTGATGGCGATGCGTTCGGCCTCCTTCGCGTCGTCTCCGCCGACGACGTCGACCACCTCGATCCCGAGGAGCTCGCCCAGGGCCGTGCCCAGCTCGAAGTCGAAGTCCGCGGCTTCGCCGTCCGCTTCCGCGGGCTGCACGGGGTCGGTGTCGATCAGCGCGTCGAAGCGCTCCCAGGTCTCGCCGAACAGCTCGAGGGCGCGCTCCTCGGTCCCGCTGGGGAAGGGGATCTGGCCGAGCATGCGCTCGGCGCCGCGACGCGCGAAGTCCGGCCCCAGCCCCTCGAGGAGGGCGGGGACGAGGGCTACGGACAGGATCTGTTGTTCGACCTTGGCCCCGGGGTCGCGGAACAGCACCAGGGGCGGTTCGTCCCCGGAGGCGAGGGCGTCCGCGTAGCCGGCCGCGATCAAGAGCCCCGCCGGCTCGTCGCCCTTCTCGACCCGCCCCCGGGCGCTCTTCTCGGGGTCGTCCCCGGCGGCCTCGATGTCCACGTTCCGCACGCGGATCGCCGGCGCGTCCTCCAAGGCCGCGACGAGGGCCCGCGAGGCCTCGGACCCGTCGCGGTCCTCGACCAGGATGCGCACGCGCGGGCTGCTGCCTCCGCCGCCCGAGAGCGCCCCCATCGCGGCCCCGAAGACCGTGGCCAACACGACCGGGAGCAGGAAGGTCACCGCCAACACGATCTTGTCGCGCAGGGTGACCAGGAGGTCCTTGCGGGCCAGTCTCCAGGCGTTCACCGCGCACCTCCCGCGCTCGACTGCGCCGGATCCGACAGGTCTTCGGTGGCCTCGCCCCCGTCCCGCAGGGCCCGCCCGGTCAGGGCCAGGAAGACCTCCTCGAGCCCGGGACCCTGGGATTCCTCGCGGCTGCCGATGCCGGCCGCCGTCAGGACCGCGCGCGCCCGCTCCGCATCCGCCGGATCGTCGAGGGCGACCCGCGCCGCGGCCCGTCCGGCGACGTCCGGCAACCGACGCAGCTCAGCGAGGGTTCCCTCGGCGATCTTGGACCCCCGGTCGAGGATCGCGATGCGATCGCAAAGGCGCTCGACCTCGCCCATCTGGTGGCTCGTGTACACCAGGGTGGTGCCCTTGGCGCGCTGCTCTTCGACCATCTCGAACACCCGGTTGCGGGACTGGGGATCGACGCCCACCGTGGGCTCGTCCAGGAACACCAACTCCGGGTCGTGCAGGAACGCGATGGCCAGGTTGAGCCGCCGCTTCATGCCGCCGGAGAAGCCCTTGACCAGGTCCTTGGCCCGGGGCTCGAGGCCGCTCCAGGCGAGGGCCCGGTCCGTGGCGGCCCCCAGGGACGCCCCGGACAGGCCGAACAGGCTGCCGAAGAACGACAGGTTCTCCCGGGCCGACAGGTCGTCGTAGACCGCCAATTCTTGGGGCACGACCCCGATCCGACGGCGCAGGGTCTCGGAGGCCACCCGGGGGTCTTCCCCGAGGACCGTCACGTCACCCCCGTCCCAGGCGAGCAGGGTCGAGAGCACGCGGACCGTGGTGGACTTGCCGGCGCCGTTGGGACCCAGGAGGCCCAGGCACTCGCCCCGCCGGACCTCCAGGTCCAGCCCGTCCAGGGCCACGTGGGCGCCGAAGCGCTTGGTCAGCCCCCGCACGCGGGCCGCCGTCGCGGGCTGTGGATCGTCGCGGAAGGATTCGTCTCGCATGGGGCTTTCGGGGTCCGAGGGCGCGCGGGCACTCCGTTCCCCCAGGGGGCGGAATCCTTCGCGGGAATCGCTGCGATTCCGGGGGGAATCTCGAAAGGGCACCCCTCGCGAGCGAACGCAGGGTGCGATCCTCCCGGCCGGGAGACTAGGATTTGGCCCGTGGAGCAGCTCCCCCACGAATTCTCCGATCCGGCCCTGTTGGCCCTGGCCCTGCGGCACGCATCGATGGGCGCGCGGAACAACGAGCGCCTCGAATTCCTGGGGGACACGGTCCTCGACCTGGTGGTCGCCGAAGAGCTGTTCCACCACCACGCCGAAGAGCGTGAGGGCACCCTGACCGAAATGAAGGCCGAGGTCGTGTCGCGCCGCACCCTGGCCGAGGCCGCGCGGGTCCTCCAGCTCGCGGGCCGGGCCCACGTCGGCCCGGGAATGCGGGGGCGCGAGCTGCCCATCTCGGTCCTGGCGAACCTCTACGAGGCGGTCCTCGGGGCGGTCTACCTGGACGCCGGCCTGGAGGCTTCGCGGGCCTTCGTCCGCGAGACCCTGGTGACGCCCCTCGGACGGGTCCGCCGGCAGGAGAACGAGCCCAACCCCAAGCAGGAGTTGCAGCGCTTGGCACAGATGGCCACCGGGATGCCGCCGGACTACGAGCTGGTGGAGGAGCGCGGCAACGCCCACGCCCGGGCCTTCCTGGTCGAGGCCCGGATCGGCCCCGAGCGGTACCCGTCCGCCTGGGGACGGACGCGCAAGGAAGCCGAGAAGTGGGCCGCCTACGAGGCGCTCCTGGTGCTGCGCCTGGACGGAGCGGCCCCCGATCCGGACGCGGACCCCGAGGAGTAGCGCCGGCGGACGGGCGGCCGGAGGGCAGGCACGGTAGGCTGCCGCCCGCGATGCCCGACGCTCCCACGCAGATCGCGGTACAGGACGACGACGCCGCTGTCGCGGTGGACCCGCGCGCCCTCGACCGCTCGCCCGCCTTCCGGCGCCTCGTCGACGACCTGGCGCACAAGGGACGCGTGGAGGTGGGCAGCCTGTGGGGAGCCTCCCAGGCCCTGGTCCTGGCGGCCCTCTCCACCCGGCTGCCGGGGCCCTGGCTCGTGGTCGCGTCGACGAACGCCGAAGCCGAGCTCTTCCTCGACGACCTGGCCACCTTCGGCGTCCGCGCGGACCTGTTCCCGGCCCGCGAGGCAACCAGCGCCGGGGCCGTCCACGCCGACCCCGAGTCGGTCCGACGGCGGCTCCAGTTGACCCAGGCCATGGCGGGCCCCCCGGAGACGCGCCCGCGCCTGGTGGTCGCCTCGCTGCTGGCCCTCCTGCAACCGATCCCGTCCCCCTCGGACCTCGAGCGCGACTTCCTGCACCTCCAGGTCGGCCAGAAGCTCGAAGCCGAGGAGCTCCTCGAACGCCTGGTGTCCTCGGGATACACGCGCCAACCCCTGGCGGAGAAGCCCGGCGAGGCGAGCCTGCGCGGGGACATCCTGGACGTGTTCCCGTTCGCCGCGGAGCTGCCGGTGCGCCTCGAGCTGTTCGACGAGGAGCTGGAGTCCCTGCGGACCTACGACCCCGGCTCCCAACGCTCGGTCGAGGTCCTGCAGCGCATCGCCCTGTGCATCGCCAACGACGCGGGCGGCGTCGAGGACGGCAAGGGCGCCGCGCCCTGGTCCCTCTTGTCCCCGGCGACGACCCTGGTCGAGCTGGAACCCCTGCGGGTGGACGAACAGGCCGAGGGCATGCGCGTCCGCTCCACGGCCCACGCCCGCGCCCTGACGGGTCTGCGCGGCTGGATGAAGGGGCAGAAGCACCTCAGCCTCCAGAGCCTGCCGGCCGGCGACCTGGGCTTCGAAACGCGCTCGGTCCAGAAGCTGTCGGTCGGCATGCGCGACGCGGCCCGGGCCCTCGGGGAGGCGACCGAGGACGGGAGCGAGGCCTGGGTGCTGTGCCGGGGCGAGGGGGAAGCCGAACGCGTGCGGGAGGTCCTGGGGGACGACCTGCCCCGGGTGCACGTGCGGCGCGGCGGCGTGAGCCGCGGCTTCCGGTTGCTCGAGCCCCCCGTGATCGTCATCGACCACCACGAGCTGGCCGGCGTGCTCGGGGTGCGGCGCAAAGCCCCGGAGCGCAAGCGCCACGAGGTGCGCGCCCTCGAGAGCTTCTTCGAGCTGAAGCGCGGCGACCTGATCGTCCACGCGGTCCATGGCGTCGGACGCTTCACGGGCCTGGAGCGGATGGAGCGGGCCGGTGGCGAGGAGGACCACCTCCAGCTCCTGTTCGCGGACGAGGTCACGGTCTACGTGCCCGCGTCGCGCATCGACCTGGTCCAGCGCTACGTCGGCAGCGGCTCCTCGTCCCCCGAGCTCGACAAGGTCGGGGGCACGGCCTTCCGGCGCCGCAAGGAGAAGGTCGAGAAGGCGCTCTACGACCTCGCCGCCGAGCTCCTCGAGGTCCAGGCCAAGCGCGAGCTGAAGTCCCGGGACCCCTGGACCTGGGACGAAGAGCTCGTGCGCTCGATGGTCGCGGCCTTCCCGTACGAGGACACCCAGGACCAGGCCACCTCCGACGGCGAGATCGCCGCCGACCTGGGCTCGGGGCGGCCGATGGACCGGCTCCTGTGCGGCGACGTCGGCTTCGGGAAGACCGAGGTCGCTGTGCGGGCCGCCTTCCGCGCGGTGTCGGCCGGGGCCCAGGTCGCGCTCCTGGTGCCGACGACGGTGCTGGCGGCCCAGCACCTCGAGACCTTCCGGGCGCGGCTCGCGGACTTCCCGGTGACGGTCGAGGCCCTGTCGCGCTACGTCACCGGCAAGCAATCCAAGGACATCCTCGCGCGCACCGCCCGGGGCGAGGTCGACATCTTGATCGGCACCCACCGCATCCTGTCGAAGGACGTGTCGATCCCGCGCCTCGGGCTGGTGATCATCGACGAGGAGCAGCGCTTCGGCGTCAAGCACAAGGAGCACTTCAAGCAGCTCCGCGCGCAGATCGACCTCTTGACCCTGTCCGCGACGCCGATCCCCCGCACCCTGCACATGTCCCTGTCGGGGCTGCGCGACATCTCCGCCCTCGCGGAGCCGCCGGCGGGGCGGCAGGAGATCGAGACGGTGCTCGTCTGGCAACAGGACGCGAACCGCGTACGCGAGGCGCTGCTGCGCGAGCGCGCCCGCGGCGGACAGGCCTTCTTCCTGCACAACCGCGTCCAGTCTATCGAGCGGCGGGCCCGCGAGCTGATGGCCCTGGTGCCCGAGTGCCGCTACGCGATCGGGCACGGCCAGATGAAGGGCCGTGAGCTGAAGGAGGTGATGGACGCGTTCATCGCCGGCGACGTGGACTGCCTCGTCTCGACGACGATCGTCGAGAACGGGGTCGACGTCCAGGCGGCGGGCACGATCCTGATCGACGAGGCCGACATGTACGGCCTGGCCGAGCTGCACCAGCTGCGCGGACGCGTCGGGCGCGGGGACCACAAGGCCTACTGCTATCTGTTGCTGGACCAGACCAAGCCCATGCGGGACGTGGCGCGCAAGCGCCTGAAGGCCCTCGAGGAGCTCAACCACCTGGGGGCCGGCTTCCAGATCTCGATGAAGGACCTCGAGATCCGCGGCGCCGGGAACATCCTCGGACCCCAGCAGTCGGGTCACATCGCGGCCATCGGGTACGACATGTACTGCCGCCTGCTCCACCGCACCGTCGAGCGCCTGCAACTCGCCCCCGACCCCAGCGCCGACGGCGTGCGCGAGGAGATCGCGGCCCAGGTCCCGGCCGAGGTCACCGCCGACATGGAGGCCGCGGCGGTCGAGCTCGAGCTGGGTGTGCGCGCCTACCTGCCCTCGGACTGGATCCCCGACGTGGACGAGCGCCTCGAGCTGCTGCGCGAGCTGAACCGTATCCACTCCGACGCCGACGCACAGGACGCCCTCGCGATGTTGCGGGACCGCTTCGGCCGCGTCCCGGCCGAGGCCGAGGTCCTCGTCCAACAGTTCCGCTTCCGCGCCCGCATGGCCGACCTCGGGATCCGCCGCCTCCTGTACCGCGTCGACGTCTACGTGATCGAATACGCGGACCGCATCGCCCTCGAGGGTGCCCTGACCGGCAGCGAAGCCGAACTGCGCCCCCTCGCCGCCGGCAAGGCCCACCTGGTGATCCCCCCCAAGCGGCGCGGCGCCCGCAAGGCCTGGGCCTGGGTCGAGGAGCTCCTGTCCTAGCCTCCGAACCGGCGGGACCCCCGCTTGCCATCGGTGGCGATACGCCGGAGACTGTCCCCATGCAGCTCCTCACGGCCCTCCTCCTGGCCTTCCCGGCGGCGTCGCCCGCTCCCCCGGCCGCCGAACCCGGCACCCTGCCGCAACAGGCGGGCGCAGCGGGCGCAGCGGACCCCGCCGCCCAGGCCCTCGACCAGGGGACCGGACGGCGCTCCGAGGCCGAGCTGGAGGCCGAGGGGTGGATCCTGTTGGACGGCGTGATCGCCCAGGCCGGGGATCAGATCGTGACCCTCGGCGGGCTCGAGCGCTTCCTGTCGGAGCGCATGGGGCCGGAGGCGAGCCCGGAACAGGCCCGGGCGATCGCGCCGCGGGCCCTGCAGACCCTCGAGACGATCGAGCTGGAGACCCAGGCCGGGGAGGACCTGGGGATCCCGCGGACCGAGATCGAGCGCATCATCCAGGCCAACCTCGAGGAGCGCCGGCAGAACAGCGGCGTGCGGGGGTACCTGGACTACCTCGAGGCCGAGGGGCTCGATCCGCGGGAGGCCCTCGCCAGCCAATCCCGGGAGCTGTACCGGGTGCTCTGGACGCGCGAGCAGCTCGGGATCCAGAGCGCCGCCGGCCGGCGGATCCACCGGGACGCCTACCTGCGCCCGGGCACCCTGCGGGCCTTCTTCCGGGAGAACCGCGACCAGCTCGGGGAGCCCCCCCGGGTGCGCTTCCAACGCATCGCCATCGCCGCCCAACCCCCCGAGGGGATCGCGAGCGCCCGGGCCGAGGCCGAGGAGGTCATCGAGCGGATCCAGGGCGGGGAGTCGTTCCAGGACCTCCTGCTGGAGGTCGGGGACGAGGATCCGGTGTACTCCCTCGAGGATTGGCAGGCCATCCCGGACCTCGGCCGCATCAACCCGGCCCTGGCGGAGTTCGCGTCCGAGGCCCCCGAGGGCACCCTGTACCCCGAGCCCCTGCCCGCGTTCCCCGCGGCCGGTCCCGGGGGCGCCCAGCCCGAGCAGGTGGGCTGGTTCCTGTACCGCTTGAACGACCGCGTCGAGGGCGCCCCGCCGCCCTTCGCCAGCCGGGAGACCCAATCCCAGCTCCGGGAGCTGCTCCAGGATCGCTGGCAGGGGGGCGTCCTGGCCCGGGAGCGGGAGCGGCTCCAGAGCTCCTCTTACCGCTGGCGCCACGCCCGCTTCGGCGGTGCGGCGGCCACCGAACCGCCCCAGGTCGGGCCGCCGCTGCCCCCCCGCTGACGGGATTTCCGGCAGGGAGGCGCCCCGGGACCCCCTCGGAAGGGGTCGCGACGGGTCTGGCACGGGCCGGGCCCGCGAAAGGCGCGGGCTTCTGTGGGGAGTTTCGCCACCCCCGGGATCGAGGTGGATAGGGGCCTGGAGACGGATAGACTGTGCGGCCCCCGCCCGGAGAGGACCCGGTCCCGCCCCCCCGTGGAGGCGCCCCCGGGGCCCCCGACCCGCGCCGACGGAAAGGCTCGAATGGCCTGAACCGGCGCGGACCCCGCACGTTTGCCCCAGGGCTCGGGTCCGGTGACTCGACCCGGCCGGCCCCCCCCGGTCGGCCGACCGACGCTGGCCCGCTCGACCGTTCCTCCCTGCCTGCTCCCCCTCCGGGAGCCAGCCCTCCTGACCGCATCATGGCAGCCTCCGACTACCAGGGCATCGAGATCGAAGTCACCCTCCCCAAGCCGTGGGAGGAGGAAACCTCGTTCAACGACGTCCTCTACGACTGGATGAACCGTGCGCCGTGGCTGGCGATCTCCGCCGCGGCCCACCTGCTGGTCTTCTTCATCTTCCAGTCGATTCCGTGGGCGGCCTTCCGCAACGAGGAACCGCCGGAGATCCAGGCCCAGGTCCAACAGACCCCCGAGGAGGAGCTGGAGGAACCCGAGGAGGAGATCGAAGAGGAGATCGAGGAGGAGCCCATCGAGGAGCCGGTCCTCAAGGACGCCGAGATCTCCGACCACAACGAGACCGAGGACAACCAGGAATTCGAGTCGTCGGAGGGCGACCCCGACTTCCTGTCCGACTCCCCCTTCGACTCCGACTCCCTGAACGATGTGATCGGCATCGGCGGGGGCGCCGGCGGGAAGTTCGGCGGGCGCCTCGGCGGCCGGCGCAACCTGCGGGCCGCCGGCGGTTCGGGGACCGAACAGGCCCTGAAGGACGGCCTCGAGTGGCTGAAGAACCACCAGAACGAGGACGGCTCGTGGGATGCGGACGGCTTCGAAGCCCACTGCCCCTCCGGCCAGGAATGCGGGGACGCGGGGCACGCCACCCACGACGTCGGCCTGACCGGCCTGTCGCTGCTGGCCTTCCTCGGGGATGGACACACGACCAACCAGGGGGCCTACCGCCAGGTCACGGCGCGCGGGGTCCAGTGGCTGAAGAGCATGCAGGACCGCGACACGGGCCTGATCGGCGACGACGCCAGCCACGATTTCATCTACGACCACTCGATCGCGACCCTGGCGATCTGTGAGGCCTACTACTTCTCCAAGAGCCCGACCCTGAAGGGCACCGCGCAGAAGGCGATCAACTACATCGCCCGGGCGCGGAACCCCTACATGGCCTGGCGCTACGAGGTTCCCCCGGACGGGGACAACGACACGTCGGTCACCGGTTGGATGGTCTTCGCGCTGACCTCCGCGAAGGAGGCCGGCCTCAAGGTCGACCCCGCCGCCCTCGAGGGAGCCCTGGCCTGGATCGATCAGGTCAGCGATCCGAACACCGGGCGCATCGGCTACAACGAGATGGGCAGCCTGTCCTCGCGGACGCCGACCAACGAGCACTTCCCGCGGGAGAAGGGCGAGGCGATGACCGCCGTGGGCCTGCTCTGCCGCTTCTTCCTCGGCCAAGACCCCAGCGACACTCCGATCATGGAGAAGCACGCGGACCTCTTGGTGAAGACCCTCCCCGAGTGGGACCCGGAGGGCTTCGGCTGTGACATGTACTACTGGTACTACGGCTCCTACGCGATGTTCCAGATGGGCGGTCGCAAGTACTGGGAGCCCTGGAACAAGGCCATGAAGGAGGCCGTGCTCGACAGCCAGCGCAAGGACGCCCACAACAAGGGCTCCTGGGACCCGGTCGGACCCTGGGGCTACTCCGGTGGCCGCGTCTACTCGACGGCGACCATGGTCCTGTGCCTCGAGGTCTACTTCCGCTACGGCAAGGTCCTCGGCGCCCGCTAGGAGGGACGCCCAACCGAAGAAAGGCCAGCTTCCCGGAAACGGAGGGCACCCCGGTGCCCTAGCGACAGGGCCGGCGGCGCAGGGATGCGCCGCCGGCCCTGTCGCGTTCGTGGACGCCGGGCGCAGGACAGGGGGGTCGCCCCGGGAAAACCGGATTCCTCCCCCCCAGCCCCGGAGGTCCAGGAGACAGTTGCGTTGCCCCACTTCTTCCCTGCCTGGCCCTCCCGGTCGAAATCCATGCACGCCAGCCTGCGCCTCGCCGCCGCTCTGCTTCTCGTCTCCCCCCCCGCCCTCGGTGCCCAGGGCACGGTCTGGATCGTCGACGACGACGGCGGACCCGGGGTCGACTTCACCGTGCTCCAGGACGCGATCGACGGGGCCGCGGAGGGCGACATCCTGCTGATCCAGGCCGGGGTCTACGCCGAGCCGTTCGCCTTCCCGCCGACGGAGACGGCCCTCGCGGGCAAGTCCCTGGCGCTGTTCGCCGAAGCCGGTGCGACCCCCCTGGTCCAGGGCCTCCGGATCGAGGACATCGGGGCGGGCCAGGCGGTCACGCTGCGCGGCTTCGCCTTCGACGAACCCGTCGACGTCGAGGACTCCGCCGGGGTGGTCTGGCTGGAGGACTGCACCTTCAGCCCGCCGAACTTCACCGGGGACCCCCAACCCCTGCGGGTGGCCAACAGCGCCGCGGTGCACGTCAACCGGTGCAGCTCGACCGCCGGCAGCCAGATCCTGTTGGTCCCCAGCGGCCTGCAGGCCACCGACTCGGACGTGCACCTGTACGGCTCGACCCTGCGCGGCGCCGACGGCTACGGGGCCACGTCCCTCGGGGGCGACGGCCTGGGCTTGTCCGGGGGCTTCCTGTTCTCCGCGGGCACCGCCTTCACCGGAGGGGACTCGGGCTGCGGGGGCAACGGCCTGCACCTGTTCGGCAGCGCGCCCCTGGCCATCTCCCTCGACAACCAGTTCACGGCCGGGGCCCCCGGCTCCTGCGTGGGCAGCCCCGGTGAGGGGGTCCGCGTCGACGAAGGGGAGCACCAGACCCTCGCGGGCAGCGCGCGCAGCTTCTCCGCCAGCAGTCCGGTCCGGGTCGGCGAGGCGACGACCCTGACCTTCCAGGGACTCCCCGGGGACATCGCCCTCGGCGCCCTGGCGCGCACCCCCGGCAGCCAATACCTCCCGAGCCTCTCCGGCGTGTTCCAGCTGCCCCTGACGGGCTTCGACGTGTCGGTCCTGGGGGTCGTGCCGGCCAGCGGCAGCCTGGTGACGAGCGCCCCGATCACGGCCCTGAGCGGGGCGGGCGAGGTGTTGTATCTCCAGGCGGCCGCCTTCGTCCCCCAGGTTGGCACGACCCTCGCAGGTGGCTCCGCACTCCTGATCCTCGCGGGGTGAGGGCTGTGACGGAACGCGGCCCGGGCTTCCCCGGCGGCAGCGCCTGGGGGCGTTGCCGCGCGCGCTTTCCCCGTGCCGAGGCAGGCCTTCCCACGTGCCCTGCAACGACATGAAGCTACGCCCGCGCCTCCTCGCCCTGACCGCCACCCTGCTGGGGTTCCCCTGCCTCCACGCGGACGCCGGAATCCAGAACAGCATCCTGCTGGCCGATGACGGGCTCCCCGGGGACCTCCTGGGCGGGGCCGTGGCCCTGTCGGACACGACCCTGGTGGCCGGCGCCATCGGCGTGGACGACAACGGGTCCCAGAACGGTGCGGCCTACCTGTATCGCCGCAGCGACGGGGAGCAGATCGCCAAGCTGCTGCCCGCGGACGGCGCCCAGTTCCAGATCTTCGGGACCGCGGTCGCCATCGAAGGCGACGACGTGCTGGTCGGGGCGCCCAACGATGACGACTTCGGACCGTTGACGGGCTCGGTGTTCGTATTCGACGCGGTGACCGGTCAGCAGACGGACAAGCTCCTGGCAGAGGACGGCGACGTCGGGGACCTGTTCGGCAGCGCGATCGACACCGACGGAACCCTCGCGGTCATCGGGGCTCCGCGCGAGGGCGGCGGCCTCACGCCCGGGGGCGCCGCCTACGTCTTCGACATCCCCAGCGGACAACAGCGTTTCAAGTTGTTACCCACGGACCTCGCCGGCCTGGACACCTTCGGGCTGGCGGTGGCGGTCGAGGGACAAATCGTCGCGGTCGGATCCAACGGGGACGACGACAACGGGATCGGCTCCGGATCGGTCTACCTGTTCAACGCCGCCACCGGACTGCAGCGCGCCAAGCTGCTCCCGTCCGACGGGGCCGCCGGGGATCGCTTCGGCATCTCGGTCGCCCTGAGCGGCTCGCGGCTCCTGGTCGGCGCCGACGGAGCCCGGACCTCGGCGGGGACCGGGGCCGTGTACGTGTTCGACGCCCTGACCGGACGGGAGCTCTCCAAGCTGACCCCGAGCGCCGCCCCGGCCGGAGCGGAGTTCGGCAAGCGCCTGGACTTCGACGGCTCCCTCGCCCTGGTCTCCGCGGCGGTCCCGGACGCGTCGAACGCGGGGGCCGCGTTCCTGTTCGACCTGAGCACCGGCTTGGAGCTGGCCCAGCTCAGCGCCGCGGACGGCAAGGGGTCCGACCTGTTCGCCACCGCCCTGGCCCTCGAGGGAACGACCGCGCTGATCGGCGCCACCGGGACGGAGACCCTGGGATTCAACGCCGGCGCGGTTCACCGCTTCGATCTGGATCTGCCGGTCGCGAGCGCCACCGAACGCAACGGCAGCGGGCTGAACGCGTCGATCCTCCAGGCGGTGAACGTCCCGGTCCTGGGGGCCGACTGGAGCGCGGAGCTCGATTGCACCGGACACGCAGCCGCCACGGCGGTCCTGGAGATCCACACCCTGCCCTCGTCCGGAACCTTCTTCGCGGCCGGCGAGCTGTTGGTCGACCTCGGCAGTCCCCTGGTCCTGCGCACCGCCTCCCCCCACCTGGGCAACGTCGTGGGGTTCAGCGTGCCGGTTCCCTTGGACCTCCGAGTCTGCGGACTCGAGGCCAGCGCCCAGGGGGTCGTGCTCGGCGCTCCGGGACCGGAGCTCTCGAACGCCCTGGATCTCGTCACGGGTTTCTAGCGGCGGTTCTCCGCCGGGCGCGCCCCGGTGGGACCCCCGCTTTTGGTGGTTCGAGTTGAACTGACCCTGCTGCCCGGCGTTCTCCCTCTTGATCCAAGGGAACGCGAAGCGCGCCGCGTTCGTACCCCGAACCGGACCCATCGAACCCGTCGCCGGTAGACGACGGAGGAAGGCGCGAAACCATGCGGCAGGCTTCCCCTGCGCACGCGGACGGATTCCCGCGTGCGTCCCGATCCGAGGCATCCTTCTCGGTACTCCCCCTCTCCGCCCAGCACGGCGGTGAGCGCACGTTCCACGACACGCTGTACGAATGGATGGAGCGCGCGCCGTGGTTGGCGGTCTCGGCGGCGGCGCACCTGTTGGTGTTCTTCGTCCTGATGTCGATCCCCTGGGACGCCTTCCGCCGGGAAGAGCCGACGGTGATCCACAGCGGCGTACAGGACCTGCCGGAACCGACCCTCGAGGAAGTCATCGACGAGGTCGAAGACCTCGAGTTCAAGGAGGACGAGATCACCGATCCGGTGCTCCAGTCCGCGGACGTGACCGAGGACCCCAGCGAAGACGTCAGCGAGGAGTTCGGGGACTCGAGCGAGCACGACAGCCCGGTCTTCAGCGACCTGCCCCAGAACCCCACCGACAGGCTGCTCGGGATCGGGGGCCCCCCCGGCGGACACCTCCGGGGCCGCGGATTCGGCGGGGACGGGCGCGGTCGCGGACGGGGGGGACGCGGGACGCAGCCCAGCGTGCAAGCGGGCTTGGCCTGGCTCGCGCGCCACCAGAACGAGGACGGCTCCTGGGACGGAGACGGCTTCGAGGCCCACTGCGACGACGGGGATCCCTGCGGGGACCCCGGGCACGCGACCCACGACGTGGGGCTGACGGGCCTGGCCCTCTTGGCCTTCCTCGGGGACGGACACGACACGCGCTCCGGTCCGTACCGCGATGTGGTCGCCCGCGGCGTTCGCTGGTTGATCCGCGAACAGGACCGCGACACCGGTCTCATCGGACCCCGCAACTCCCGGGACTACCTGTACGACCACGCGATCGCCACCCTGGCCCTGTGCGAGGCCCTGGCCTACGTGGGCCAGAGTCCCTGGCTGAGCCCCCCCGCCACGGCGGCCACCCACTTCATCCTGCGGGCCCGCAACCCCTACTCGGCCTGGCGCTACGCGGCGCCCCCCGACGGCACCAGCGACACGTCCGTGACCGGTTGGATGGTGTTCGCCCTGGCGGCGGCGGTCGACGCGGGGATCGAAGTGGATCCGACGGCCTTCGAGGCGGCCCTGGCCTGGATCGACCAGGTCACCGATGGGAACAGCGGACGCTCCGGATACACCGCCCCCGGGGAGCTGTCCTCGCGGACCTCGGCCAATGAACACTTCCCCCGCGAGAAGGGCGAAGCCCTGACGGCGGTCGCCCTGCTCTCGCGCTTCTTCTGCGGACAGGGGCCGGAGGACGAGCCCCTGATGGAGCGTCAGGCCGAGCTCCTGCGGCGGACCCTGCCCGAGTGGGACCCCGCGGGCTACGGCTGCGACATGTACTACTGGTACTACGGCTCCTACGCCATGTTCCAGATGGGCGGCGCGGACTACTGGGAGCCCTGGAACCGCGCGATGAAGCGCGCCGTCGTGGACAGCCAACGCCAGGACGGTGGCGCGGCCGGCTCCTGGGACCCGGTCGGTCCCTGGGGTCACGTCGGGGGACGGGTCTACGCCACCGCGCTGATGACCCTGTGCCTGGAGGTCTACTACCGCTACCCGCGCCTGGTGGGCGCGCGCTGAGCGGCCCCGGCCGCCGAGCCATCCCCTCCCGGGGAACCCGGGGTCAGGAGTCCTTCGCGGCGATGTTGCGCGACAGGCGGTTCTTGTAGCGCGCGGCGGCGTTCTCGTGGATGACGTGTTTCTTGGCCGCCTTGTCGATGCGCTTCATCGCCATCGGCAGGGCCGCTTCGGCATCGGACTGCGTCGGGGCCTGGAGGACGCGCTTCATCGCGGAGCGCATGGAGGAACGCGCGACCTTGTTCTCGGCACGGCGGGTCTCGTTCTGACGGACGCGCTTCTTGGCTTGCTTGCTGTTGGGCATCGGGGAGCTTCCTGGGGATTTGCTGGGTCGGGATTCCGGGGTCGGAATCGGGTGATTCGGTCGTCGGGCGGAGCGCTCAGGGCACCTAGCCGCCGGCCGTGTTCATCTTTTGGGCCACGTCGCGGTAGCCGATGTCGACTTCGTAGATGCGGACGAAGTGGCCGCGGGCCTCGTCGTGATCCCCGGCGCTTTCGGCGATCACGCCGAGCTGGTAGAGGATCTCCTTCGCGCGGTCGTCGACACCGTTCGAACGCTCCAGCGCGGAGGCGTACTGCTTCTTGGCGAGGTCCAACATGCCCTTGCCCTGGAACGCGTGGCCCAGGTGGAGCACGGCCTCGTCGCGGACGCGGGGATCGCTCTGGCAGCGTTGGAGCTCGGCGATGCCCTCGTCCAGGTCGCCGGCGCGCAGCAGGCGCTTGCCCAACTCGAGCCGGATCGTCGCGTCCCCGGGGCGCAGGTCCGCGCGCCGGCGCTGGTCCTCGACCTCGTGCCGTTGCAGCTCCGCCTCGATGCGGCTGGCCGCCTCGGGATCCCCGGCCTTGTCCGCCTGGGCCACGCGCCGCTTCAGCACCTTCGCCTTCAGGTCCCCGACCATCGTGACCAGGTCGAAGGAATCGCGGCGGTAGGACAGGGCGCGCTCGGCGACCTCGAGGGCGGCCTCGTTGTCGCGCAGCTTGCCGTGCACCTCGGCCATGCGGATCATCGTCTCGACGTCCGTGGGCTTCTCCGCGAAGGTGTCCTCGAGCCCGGCCAGCTCTTCCCGGAGCTCCTCTTCGGACAGGTGCAGGCGTTGCCGACGCTCCAGGTCCCGGGCGGTGTCCTTGTCCTTGATCAACTCGCGGCTGTGCTGGACCTCCTCGGTGCGGCTGCGGGACAGAGCCGTCTCCGCCGCGAGGTCCTTGCGCGCCTTCAGCGCATCCTGGTCGCGGGGGTCGATCTTCAGGGCGCGCTCGTAGTAGTCGAGGGCCTTCTCGGGGTCGCCGGAGCGCTGGAACATCGCGCCGGCCCGGCGCAGTCCCTCGGCGTTCTTGGGCGCGATCTCCGCCAGGAACTCGTACACGGCCCGGGCCGACCGCAGGTGGCCGGCGGACTCCAGGGCCATGCCCAGCTCGAGGTTGGCCTCCTCGTCCAGGGGCTTCTTCGACAGGTAGTCCTCCAGGGCCCGGGCGGCCGCGTCGTACTTGCCGAGCTTGGCCATGCCCTTGGCCCGGGACAGGGGCAAGGCCCCGGCCACGGTCTTCAGGAACCGGCCGCCCTTCTTGGCCTCCTCGCGGGCCTTCAGCGCGCGCCGCAGGCCACTGCGCGCCTCGCCCAGGTCGGGGTCGAGGTCGACGAGCTGGCGGAAGAGCTCGATCGCGAAGTCGTGGTTGCGACGACGCAGGGCCTCTTCGGCCTTTTGGATGTGCTTGGAGAAGTCCACGGGGGATCTGCGGAGCGTGCTCAGGACGCACCTTCCCCCTCCCCGCGCGGCGCAGTCCACGGACCATCCCGAGCGGAAAAGGGCGGAAGAGCGTAGCGGGGGGCCCCGGGGGCGTCAACGCACGTGGCGGGGCCGTCCCCGGCCTCCGGGAGCCCTACCCCCCCGGGGCCGGGCCGTCACCCCCCTCCGGCCCCCGGGTCCAGGACTCCCCGAGGAAGCCCGGGTCCAGGGGGCGAGATCCTCGGGCGGGGGCTGCTAGACTGCCGGGAGTGCCATGACCGAACTGCAATTCGACCTCACGCTCTACCCCGAGCCCGTCCTCCGCCAGGTTGCCGATCCCGTCGAGGCCTTCGACGAGGACCTCCAGGACATCGTCCAGGCCATGTTCGCCCTGATGTACAAGAGCAACGGGGTGGGCCTGGCGGGGCCCCAGGTGGGTCTGAAGACGCGCATCCTGGTGCTGAACGCCAGCGGGGAGAAGGGCGACGAGCGGGTCCTCGTGAACCCCCGCATCCTGTCCCGCCAGGGGGAGTCGACCGTGTTCGAGGAGGGCTGCCTCTCGTTCCCGGGGATCTACGCCGAGGTCGAACGCCCGGACGCCTGCACCGTGGAGTTCTTCACCCCCGCCGGGGAGCGTTGCGAGGAGACCTTCACCGGGTTCCAGAGCCGCGTGATCCAACACGAGTACGACCACCTGGAGGGGGTCCTGCTGGTGGATCGGATGTCCCGGGCGGACAAGCTGCGCCACAAGAACGCCCTCCAGGGCCTCGTGGACGACTACCGCCGCAGGACCGCTGCGGCCCAGTAGGTCCCGTGACGGGTGCGGCCCGGATTCCGACGCCGAGCGCCGGAACCCCGGGGACCCCGTGCCGACCCGCGTGAAGCTGACCCAAGACCCCGCCGCCCTGACCCCTCCGCCCCAGGGGTCGGTCGTGTCCATCGGGGTCTTCGACGGGGTCCACCTCGGGCACCGCGCGATCCTCGAGGCGAACGTCGCCGAGGCCCACGGCCTGGGGGCCGTCCCGACCGTGGTCACGTTCCAGGGCCACCCCAAGGAGCTCCTGCTGGGCCGCGGGCCGCGCACCCTGACCTCCCTCGAGCACCGCCTCGAGCTCTTCGCGCGCAGCGGGATCGCCCACACCCTGGCCCTGCCCTTCGACGACGCCCTCCGGCGCATGCCCTGGCGCGCCTTCGTCGACTCGGTCTGCGTGGCCGGCCTGGGGGCGCGACGCTTCGTGCTGGGCTTCGACAGCAAGTTCGGACAGGACCGCGAGGGCACGCCGGAGGCCCTCCAGGGGGCCGGATTCGACGTGCGGATCGCCGACAAGGTCCTGGTCGCCGGGCGGGCGATCTCCTCCACCGCGATCCGCGAAGCGGTCGAGCTCGGCGACCTGCCGGCCGCCGCCCGGATGCTGGGGCGCCCGGTGACGGTGTTCGGCACGGTGGTCCAGGGCGAGCAGGTCGGGCGCCAGCTCGGCTTCCCCACGGCGAACCTGGATCCCCACCACGAGCTCCACCCGCCGGTGGGCGTCTACGCCTGCCGGGTGCGGATCGTCGACGGCGTCCCCGCCGCCGGTCCGGCGCTCCTGGCCGCCGTGGCCAACATCGGCTTCCGCCCCACCGTCAGCGGGGAACGGCCGGCGACCCCCCGCCTGGAGGTCCACCTGCTGGATTGGACCGGCGATCTGTACGGTTCCCGGCTGGAGGTCCTGTTTCTCGAGCGGCTGCGGGGGGAGCAGCGCTTCGACGGGGTCGAGGCCCTCGCGGCCCAGATCGGACGGGATTGCACGGCCGCCCGAAACCGCCTGGCGAACTGCCCCACCGCGGGTTGACGTCCCGGGCGAGGACCGTCAGACTCCGCGCCTCTTCCACAGGTTCCCACCGGGGAGCCGCCGGAAGTGACCGCGTCGGGCGGGTAGCTCAGTTGGTAGAGCACTTGACTGAAAATCAAGGGGTCGCCGGTTCAAGTCCGGCTCCGCCCACCAATCCCGGCAAGGCCGGGATTGGTGATGTTGCTGGCACGGCCTTCGGCCGTAGCGGTCCCGGCTTTGCCGGGATTGGTCGTGTTTTTGGCACGACCTTCGGTCGTAGCGATGGGTACGTGACGATTGCGGGGGCGGGTTCTGGACGGATTCGGGAGGTGGGGGGATGAGTTCGACCCAGCCGAGGACGATCACGAAGAGTGTGCCGGGGGAGATTCGGGTGGAGTGGATGGATGGGCATCGGACCGTGTACACGGCGGCGGAGTTGAGGCGGCTTTGTCCGTGTGCGCGGTGCGTGAACGAATTCACCGGGGTGCGGATGCTGGATCCCGAGACGATTCCCGACGACATGACCCAGGTCGACGTGCGGTTGGTGGGGAACTACGCGATCACCGTGCGGTTCGCCGATGGGCACGACACGGGCATCTTCCCCTTCCCGATGCTGCGCGAGCAGGACCCCGCGGGGGCCTGAGGCGGGCGAGGGTCCAGCGGTGGGCGCAGCGGGAGCGGGGCGGGGGGAAGACACGGGGAGGTCGGGGCTGCGGGTCAATGCGCGCCTGGTGATCCCCGAGGAGGAGCTCGAGGTTTCCTACGCGCGCTCGGGCGGGCCGGGGGGGCAGAACGTGAACAAGGTCGAGACGAAGGTCCACCTGAGCTTCTCGGTGCGCGACAGCGCGTGCCTGGGGGAGCGGCGGCGGGCCCTCTTGTTGGAGCGGCTGGGCAGCCGGCTGACCAAGGACGGGCGGCTGCTCTTGGCCTCCTCCACGTACCGCGAGCGGGGGCGCAACGAGCAGGACGCGCGTGAGCGGATGGCCGAGGTCCTCGCGGCGGCCCTGCGGACGCCCAAGGTCCGCAAGCCGACCAAACCCACCAAGGGCTCCAAGCGGCGGCGGCTCGACCAGAAGAAGCGCCGGGGCGAGACCAAGCGCATGCGCGGCCGGGTGCGCCGGGACGACGGCGGATGAACGGCTCCAGGGAAACGCCCGCGGGGCCCGGCGCGGAGCTGGAGGTGGCCCTGAACCACCTCCAGGCGCGGGTCGAGGCCGAGGAGCCCGCCACGCGCTATGACGCCCGCTGGCTGCTGATCGAGCTCGGGAGCGTCCTCCAGGCCGAGGATGCGGCGGCCACCGCCGGCCGGGTCGCCCGGGCCCGCAAGATCGTGCAGCGCCTGGAGGAGAGCTGGCCCCTGGCGGTCCGGGAGGAGCTGCAGCTCGCGGCGGCGGAGCACGTCCACGCGGTGGATCCGCGCTGGCTCTCCCATCCGCGGTACGACATGGCCTACACCCTCGCGGCCCGGGATCGCCTGGAGGCCCGCATTCGGGCGGCGGAGGCCCTTGGTACTCCCCTCGACGAGAATCTTGCAAAGGCGGTCGAGCGGGCGGACCGCCTGCTCGCGGAGCACCGGGAAGGGTCGCAGAGCGAGGGCTAGCGATCCGGGTCCGACGGGGGCGGCGCGGGTCACGCCCTTTGCGGCAGCATCTTCCTAAGGATGCTGCAAGCCGGTTGTTCGCAATGGAGAGTGGTTTGCGGCTTCGAATTTTTTGGAGAAAGGGAGCAAGTCTGGAGCAGGGCCCCGAAGCGAAACGACCTTGGATTCCGGTTGGAAAGACCGCCTACTCCCGCCTGAGGGCGAGTGCAGACAAGCTTGCTCGTCCTGATTCCCTTGGGTCCCCATCCCTCGGATCGACTCACATCGGAGTACTAGGACTCATGAACCGACTCCTGACCAGCGCTCTCGCCATCGTGGCGGTCGGCGCCGTAGGCCACGCGGCCAACGGCGGCGACGACGATTGGCTCGAGCTCGACAGCGAGATCAACGGTCTCGCGTCAAGTGTCGCCTCCCAGGGCGACTACATGGACATCAAGGCCCTCCTGAGGGGCTTCTACAACTATTCCAGTGACGAGCTCGCGACCGCCGGTGGCGACGACGTCAGCGGGGTATCCCTGGAGGACGCCGAGATCAACGGCAACTTCCAGGTCGGCGACGTCAAGCTTCGCCTGGGCGTGGACTTCTACAGCGGCAGTGCCGATCTGCAGGATGCCTTCGCCATGTATCGGGTCAACGAAGACGTCTCCCTGCGCATGGGTCGCTACAAGCCCCATGTCCTGCGCAGCAACAACACCGACCCCGACAAGCTGTTCTTCCCGTACCGCACCGCACTCGGCGCGGCCTTCGACTTCTATGACGAAGGCTTCGGCGCGTTCGGTGATGTGGAAGCGTTCTCGTGGAGCTTCGACGTCTTCAACGGACCGCAGTTCAACGGCAACCGCAGTGGTCACCTGTACATTCTGCGCGTGCTGTGGAACTCGGGACGTCTCCCGGGTCTGTACGAGACCACGCCCGAAGACGCCTTCGGCGCCGGCGACGAGCCGGCCTTCACCGTGGGCGGCACCATCATCGAAGAGGACGTGAGCACCGGTGATGCCGGCGCCTTCGCGATCGACGCCCAGGGTACCGTCGGCCGGATCGGCTTCGGTGCCGAGGTCGCGCTGCTCGGTGAGGACGTCAACCTGCAGACCCAGAGGTCGACCTGGAACGCGCTGGCTAGCCCGCTCGCCTTCGGCGACGGCGACGACAGCACCACGGCCTGGGCCATCCAGGGCAACATCCTGCCCGATGACCGCTTCGGCATCGGCGTGCGCTTGGAGAACCTCGACAACGCCAACGACGAGTCGATCATCACCGTCGCCGGCAACATGTACGACGCCGGTCACGCCGGCAAGCTGACCGCTGCCGTGTCGTTCATCTCGACCGACAACACCGCTGCTGACGACACGACCGTCTTCACGCTCGGCTACACGTTCGGCGCCAGCCGCTGAACCTGGCCGCGGAGGGGTTTCACGGCGCGCGACGTCGCAGGACCCCCACCCACCGCCCGGACGCGTTCCGGGTCAGAAAACAGAAGGCCCCGGGCGCGTTCCGGGGCCTTCTTCCCGTTAAGGGCCGGTCCCCGGATGCCCCTAGTGCTCCGGTTCGGGGGCGTCGGCGGTGCCCCCCGGGCGCATGGGCTTGCCCATCACGGCCTTGGCTCCGTAGCGCAGGCGCTCGTCGATCTCGCGGTCGAAGGCCGGGTGGCGCGGGCGCTCGGGGAAGCCCCGGTGGGCCGCCTCGCAGACGTAGCAGACCACGACCTTGCGGCTGAAGTGGTACAGCAGGAAGTCCAGCAACGCCGCCACCACCAGGGACAGGTAGCGCGTGGCCGGCGCCAGGACCGCGGCCAGGACCACCAGGGCGATCCCCAGGGCCCGGGGAAAGTCCCGCTGGGTGAAGAGCTCGGGATGCCCGCAGGCCAAGCACCCGTTCAGCCCGCCCTCGACGGACACGCAGCCCCGGTGCAGCTCCGGGAGCCCGCCGCCGCCCCGTCGGACCAGGGCGCGGGCGTCCTCGGCTTCGACCCGGGCCAGGGCGCTCCCGGGCTCGATGTCCACCCGTTGGCCGGCGGGCGCGTCCGGGGGCAGGGGGTGCCACTCGAGGGAGACGCCCATCAGCGGGGAATCACAGGGGGACCCCGAAGGCGTCCTGCAGGGAAACGGACACCGCCGTGCCGATCAGCACGAGGACCGTGGAGGCGTACAGGATGCCGGTGGCCGAGCGCGTGTTCTGGAACTTCAACGCGCTGGCGGTCATGCCCGCGAACAGGAGCGGCAACACCAGGCCGACCGTGACCCGCGTCCCCAGGTAGAACAGCCCGGTGGGTCCCAGGAGCTCGCGCCCGCGGTCGTCCACGAGGGAGGAGCCGTGCAGGAGGCACGAGATCCCCAGCAGCAAGAGGGCCGCGGCCATCGCCACGACCGTCACCCGGTTGAGGCGCCGCAGGTGCGTGACCGACAGGTTCGGCACCGTCAGGTACCAGTGCCCGAGCACCATCGCCAGGCCCACGCTGCCGGCCACCAAGCCGGTGGCCAGGGCCGAGGCCACCGCGAGGGCCAGGACGCCCGGACCCGGCTCGCCGACGAAGGCCGCCGCGACCCCCTCGCCGACCAGGAGCGTGACCGCGACCGTCGTCCCCACCAGGGCGAGCGTCAAGGCGACTCCCCAACGCTTGCCCCGCACCGGTCCCGAGTAGAAGGGGTACGCGGCCAGGGGTGCCAGGGTCGCCAGCACCAGGGGGTCGGTCCAAGCCCGTCCCTCCAGGCCCACCAGCCCGCCCAGGGCGAGCAGCACCGGCACGAGGGCCGAGGTGCCCATCACCCGGTAGAACAGGACCCCCACCGGAGCCCGGGGCACGAAGGCCAGGGCCAGCAGCACGCCGAAGGCGAGCTGCAAGGAGAACTGGGTTCCGATCAAGCTCCAGGTCATCGGGCGGGCATCCTAGCGGAACCGCCCGATTGCCCTACGCTGCACCCCATGGAAGCCTCCGGAAACCGACCCCCCGACCCCCCCGTGGTCCTGGTGACCGGCGCCGGCCGTGGCATCGGCCGCGCCATCGCCCTGCGCTTCGCCCGCGAGGGCGCCACCGTGATCGCCGGGGCGCGCAGCCCCGGGGAGATCCGCGCGACCGCCGAGGCCTGCGACCGCGCCGGAGGCCGGGGCATCCCGGTCGAGCTCGACGTGACCGAGCGAGCCTCCGTCGAGGCCGCCCTGGGGACGGCCCTGGAGGCGACCGACGGCCGCCTGGACGTCCTGGTGAACAACGCCGGCGTGTTCGCCGTGGTGCCCTTCGAGGAGCTCGAGTTCGCCACCTGGAAGCGGCTGTTCGCGGTCAACCTGGACGGGGTCTTCCACGTGACCCAGGTCGCCCTGCCGGCCCTGTTGCAGAGCTCCCGCGCGCGCATCCTGAACATCGCCTCGGTCGCCGCCCGCGAACCCTACGAAGGCTCGGCCGCCTACTGCACGACCAAGTACGGCCTGCGCGGCCTGACCGACGTCCTGCGGGTCGAGCTCGAACCCCGGGGGATCCGGGTCAGCTGCATCTACCCCGGGGCGACCGACACGACCCTGTTCGACGACACGCCCCTCGAGCTCGATCCGGCGGAGATGGACCGCCCCGAGGACGTCGCCGCGGTCGTGTACGACGCCTGGGCCGCGCCGGACTCCGTCGACGTCGCCGACGTGGACATGCCGGAACGGTGACCCCGCACCGGGGAGGCGGGCCCGCGCGGGCCCCGTCCCCCCGGCACGGCGTCGACCCTACTCGATCGCGAGGGTCGCGAAGTTCATGTCGTTCTCGGCCTGCTCGTAGAAGAAGCTGGACGTGCCACCCCCCAGGCCGACGAAGTAGGGGTGGTTCGGGTTGAGGCTTCCGAGGAAGTCCAAGCCGGCGGTCACCGTGTCGGGCCCGGTCGGGACGAACGGCATCAGGACCCGGGACGCGCGGCCGCTCGCATCCGTGGTCGCGACGAAGGTCTCCGGATTCGGCCCCAGGTCACCGCTGAGGCGCGCGTTGACCGGGACGCCGGCGACGGGCTGCCCGAGCCGGTCCACCACGGTGTAGCGGACCTCGAGGAGCAGCGGCGACTCCTGCTGCACGACCCACTCGATCGCTTCGACGTGCAGATGGGGCACGACCGTCGTGAGGTCCCCCGCGGTCACGGTGGAGTTGCCGTCCCGGTCCGTCGCCGTCAGGGCGTAGGCGTAGTCCTCACCGCTCGTGAGCCCGGACAACAGCACGTGGTGGACCCGCCGCAGCGTGTCGGCGGAGAAGGACGGGCGGTCCCCACCGGCGGAGCCCGTCAGGTCGACCCCCAAGCGGACCGGTTCGTCGGTGCGGACCAGCAGCGTCGCGGTCGCGGTGAAGACGTCCTGCACCCGGTGCTCCAGGATCAGAGGCGCCGTCGCGTCCCCCAGGGACTGGTCGGGCTCCGTCGGGTCCGCCCCGAGCGCGACCTCGTACCCGTCGCTGTAGCCGTCGTCGTCGCTGTCGGGATCCGTCGTGCCGGTGCCGTAGACCCGCAGCTCCAGGGCGTCGAACAGACCATCCTCGTCGCGGTCGATCCCGATCCGCGTGCCGAGGCCGGGGGCCACGGCCAGGAAGGTCACCTCCAGGGTGCCCGCCGCGGCCGACGCGACGAGACCCGCACGGGTCACGACCGTCCCGTCGTCGCGCTGGTAGGACCACGCGCTGCCGTCGAAGCGATACAGCAAGCCGATGGGCACGCGGTCCCCCTGCTCGTCCAGCTCCCAGCCCTTGCCGACCAGATCGAGCCAGGGCGTCGCGCGCTCGGCCTGGGACTCCGCCAGGTCCAGGTAGGTGCCCTCCGAGCCGACGCTGGCCGCTTCGAGGTGAAACTGGCGGTTGACCAGGGGGGCGAGCCCCGTGTCCCACTGGTTGATGAACGCGGACAGCTCCTGTTTCTCGGCCGTCGTCAGGCGGCTGAAGGCGGGAAAGCCCTGGAACGACGTGGCGAGGAAGCCGAACACCCCGTCCATCGCACCGTCGTGGTGCGTCCCGAAGCCGGTCAGCTCCTGGTACTCCTTGTCGTAGATCCCCCGCAGGGTGGCCGCGTTGAAGACCTGGTAGATCAGCTCGTTGTCGATGAACGGGTGCGCCCCGGTGAAGTCCGTCTCGGCGGCGAAGTCGGCGCTGTGACAACTGACGCAACGGACCCCGAAGTTGAAGATCTCGTAGTCCTTGCCGTCGTAGGGCGGCAGCGCGAAGGTCTGCGCGCCCTCCATGGCCTCGTCCACGTAGACGCGATCATCCGGCTGCAGCGGGTTCGGCTGGAAGGACAGCGAGCGCAGGAACACGGCCAGCTCCTGGAGCTCCTCGTCACGGACGCCGGTCCCGCCGTTCAGACCCTCGAAGGCCGGACGGAAGCTGTGCAGGAACGGACGGTCCCCGCGCCAGTGGAAGGGCGCGGTGTCCGAGATGCCCCGCAGGGTCTGGGTGGTCAAGGGGCCCTTCATCGGGTTCTGGACCGGCGTGCCGGTCGCGGCGACGACCCGCCCGCTGTAACCCGAGAACCCCTGTCCGCCCATGGCCGGCGGCCAAGCGTAGGACAACGCGCCCTGGGAGTTCCCCAGGTCCCAGGCCAGGCCGTCCATATCGCCGAACACGTGGCAGGTGGCGCAGGAGGTGTTCCCGTCGCCCGCCCCGGCTCCGGGCGCAGCGTCGTACAGCAGCCTCCGGCCGCGGGAGACGAGCGGCGGCTCGGGATCGTAGGGCAGCGGGACCGGCTCGCCGACGGGGCGATGGCCGGCTCGGATGTCGAAGACCTGCACCGACTTGTCGCCCCGTCCGTAGACGTACAACCAGTCGTTGCGCTCATCCACCGCCAGCCCCCCCGGCAGGAGGCCCGTGTCGATCTCGTCCACGAAGGCGCCCGAGCCCGCGTCGAGGACCACGACCGACGCGGTCCCCAGGGCCGCGATGTAGGCGTAGTCAGCGGCGCTGCCCCGGTAGAAGCGGATCGCGTGGGGCTGGGCGTGCTCGCGGACGGTCAGCGGGGGTGCCAATTCGAGCTGCTGCAACACGGCCCCACCGGGCTCGCCGCCGACCACCGTGACGAGGTTGCGCACCGTCGCGTCCCGCAGGTTGTATTCCATCCGGATCCGGTTGTTCGCGTCCGTGTTCGCGACCCACAGGTCCCCCGTCACCGGGTTGCGCTCGATGCAGAACAGGGTGGTGCCCACGCCGCTGGAGAACTCGGCGTCCACCGTGTCCGTACTGGTGTCGATCGCGATCACGTCGCGGTCGGGGAGCTGCACCACGTGCTGCGGGAACTCGTGGTCGAAGACGATGCGACCGGCCTGGGGGATCTCCCAGCCCTCCCTGGAGCCGGGGATGTCCGCGAACAGCACCTCGTTGAAGACGAGGTTGCTGTCGAAGCCATCTTTTGTCAGCTGGTCGATCCCGAGGTTCTCGGCCACGTCGTCCTTCAGCAGCGTGGTGTGGTTGCCGGAGTTCTGCGGGACGACGAAGAGGTGCTCCCCGGCGGAGACCAGGGAACGCGGCTTGTGTCCGTCCACGCCGATCACCGTGCGGACCGCGAACGGAGGGGTCGCGTCCAGGACCACGACGGCGTGGTCCACGATCGTCCCCGGGGCGTTCGGATCCTCGGCCCGCGCGCAGGCGACGTAGAGCTTGTCCCCGACCCGTTCGAGGTCCAGGGGCTCGTCCCCGACCTCCACGTTGGCTTCGACGGTGCCGGACCCGAGGTCGATCACGCTGACCGAGTCCGAGGCGAAGTTCGATACGAACACGCGGTCCGGTGAGGCGGGGTCGAGGGCCAGGGACACCGGCTCGATCCCGGTGAAGATCGAGCGCTCGAAGCCCAAGGCCGACCGCGGATCGGCGTCGACCCCCGGCTGCCGCGGCGCACCACCGGAGCCCGGCACGCCGCCCTCCGCGGCGACCGAGCGTTGGAGCTGAACCCGGTACACCTCGAGACGATGGTCCTTGGTGTTCAGGACCAGCAGCCGTCGTCCGTCCTGGGACAACGCGATCTGCTGTACGGGCCCGGCCTCGAACTGGAGGTAGGGCGCGGAGGCCATCGACTCGACCTGGGCGGTCGAGGGAAAGGCGAGAAGGCCGACCAGGCCGACGATAGAACATAGGGTTCGAGACATGGGTCTCCTCCGAATCAGAGTTCGACTCCGAGCCTAGGGCGAAACTGTGTCCGGGATGTTTCTCGTGGACTCCCCACCCAAGGGCCCCGCTCGATGGGCCAACCTGTGCACGGTCGAACCGACCCCCGCCCGCACCGCCGCGGGCCTTCCGCGCCCCGGGCCCGGCAACGATGGACTCCGAACGAGCGAACATCCTGGTCGTCGAAGACGACGCGCGCATCCGCACCCAACTCGATTCGGCACTGTCCGCGAAGGGGTACCGGGTGAAGACCGCGGCCACGGCCGGCGAGGCGCGGCAAGTGCTCGGGGCCGGGGCCGACCTGATGCTCCTCGACCTGGGTCTGCCGGACCACGATGGACTGGATCTGTGCCGCGCGATCCGCAGCGCTGGCCTGGACGTCGCGATCATCATCCTGACCGCGCGGTCGGCCTCCTCCCAACGGGTCCGCGGGTTGGACCTGGGCGCTGACGACTACGTGGTGAAGCCCTTCGATCTGGACGAGCTCCTCGCGCGGATCCGCTCGGTCCTGCGCCGGGCCGGGGTGCGCGATGGTGGCGACAGGCTCCGGATCGGAGAGCTGTGGATCGACAACGCGACCCGACGCGCCGGGAAGGGCCAGCGCGAGCTGGACCTGAAGCCGCGCGAGCTCGACCTGCTCGCGTTCCTGATGCGCCACCCCGGCCGGGCCTGGACCCGGTCCCAACTGCTCCAACGGGTCTGGGGGCCCGGGTTCGACGGCAGCGAACGGACCGTCGACCTGCACGTCCGGCGCGTCCGGGCTCAGATCGAGGACGAGGCGAGCGACCCGCGCTGGATCCAGACCGTCTGGGGCGTCGGTTACCGCATGTGCGAAGAGGACCAACCATGAACGGGAGCTCCGCGAACACGATTCCCCTCCGGCGGCGCCTCGGGTTCCGGCTCGGCATGCTCCTGTTCGTCGGGCTGCTCCTGGTGGACGTCCTGTCGATCCCGCTGTGGAACGCGCTCTACTTCCACCTGGTCCCCGAATGGAGCGATCCCCAACGGGTCCAGGAATACGCCGCCCACCTGCTGACCGGGGTGTCCGGCCCCGACGCCACGACCACGGCGGACCCCTTCCTGGAGGACCGCGACCGCTGGGTCCTGTACACGTCGATCGCAGCGTACGTGGCCCTGATCTCCTTCCTGCTCGGAACCCTCGTCTCCACCCTGGCCACGCGCCGGATCCGGGACCTCTCCCGCGAAGCGTCCGGCGACGGGAGCCCCGACCCCGAGGGGGGCATCCCGGGTCCTTTCCGCGTCCAGGGTCGGGACGAAATCGCGCGTCTGGCGGAAACCATGAACCAGATGCGCGCGATCATCCTCGGGCAGTTCGCCGCCGCCCGGGAGCGCGACCAGGAGCGCCGCAACTGGACGGCCGAGATCGCGCACGACCTGCGGACCCCCCTGACCGCCCTGCGCGTTTCCCTGGATCAGGCCCGCTCCCTGGCCCGCGGGGAAGGGGCGACCTCCGACCTGGCCGAGGTCCTGTCCTCGGCCTCCTTCGACGCCCGCCGGATCCGGGACCTGACCGAGGACCTCCTGGAGGTCGCACGGTTGGAGGCCGGGGACGCCCTACGCCTCGAACCGGTCCTGCCGCGGGAGCTGTTCCGCTCGGTCGTCCGCGAGCTCGAGCCCCTCGCGAAGGCCTCCGGGGTGCGCCTGGAGCTGGGGAACGACGGCCCGGCCCCGCCGCTGATCGCCGCGGACGGCCGGCGGCTCCTGCGCGCCCTCGAGAACCTCGTGCTCAATTCGATCCAACACGCGGAGGCCCGCGTCGCCCTGAGCATCCACGCCTCCGGGGACGCGGTGGTCTTCGTCGTGCAGGATGACGGCGGGGGCTTCCCCGGGGGAGCGGGCCGCGTGGAGTTCGAAGCCCTGGAGGAGCTCCGCAGCCGGCCGGACTCCTCGGGTCTGGGGCTGCGGGTCGCCCAACGCATCGCCAGCGAGCACGGCGGGTCGTTGCGGGGCGAGAACCGCCCTGGGTCGGGGGCCTCGCTCGAGTTGCACATCCCCGCCGCCGCACCCGAGGAGGCGCCGCCGGAACCGCGCTGACCGCCGCCGTCAGGTCGCCAGGCCGCGGACCAGACCCAGGAACTCGGCCCGGGTCTTGGAATCGCTCTGGAAGCTCCCCAAGAGGCAGCTCGTCAGGGCCGAGCTGTTCTGCTTCTGGACGCCGCGCATCATCATGCACAGGTGCCGGCCATCGGCCACGACGCCCACGCCCTTGGGCGCGAGAACGTCCTGGATCGCCTGGGCGATCTGCTGGGTCATGCGCTCCTGGACCTGGAGGCGCCGCGCGAAGACGTCGACGATGCGCGGGATCTTGGACAGCCCGATGATCTTGCCGTCGGGGATGTAGGCCACGTGGACACGGCCGTAGAAGGGCAGGAGGTGGTGCTCGCAGAGGCTGTAGAACTCGACGTCCTTCACCACGACCATCTCGGAGCAATCCTCGTCGAAGACCCCCTGGCCGACGACCTGTTCGACGGTCTGCCGGTAGCCCGAGGTCAGGTCCTCGAAGGCGCGGTCCACCCGCCCCGGCGTACGGACCAGCCCCTCGCGGGCGGGGTCTTCCCCGACGGACAGGAGAAGCTCTCGGACAAGTTCTTCGCGGCTCATGCGGGGGTGCAGGGGAGGGGCTCGCGGGGCGGGCTTCCGCCGGGCGAGGGGGGGCGTGGCTCAGGCGGGGGAACCCTGGGCCTCGGGCCCATAGTAGTCCACCAGGTTGGCGTGGCTCTCGTAGAGGCGCACACGATAGAGACGCCCCCCTCCGCTGGCAGCGATCTCGCCGGCGATTTGCTCCCAGATCGCGACGGCCACGTTCTCGGCCGTGGTCACGCGCCCCTCGAGGAAGGGCACGTCGTGGTTCAGGTGCTTGTGGTCCAGGGGCTCGACGACCCGCTCCCGCAGGATCCGCATCAGGTCGTTCAGGTTCATCACCATCCCGGTCTCGGCCGGGACCTCCCCCCGCACGGTGACCTCCAACTCGTAGTTGTGGCCGTGCCCGTGGGGGTTGTTGCAGATCCCGAAGAGGCGCAGGTTCTCGGCCTCGGACAGGGCCGGGTTGTGCAGGCGGTGGCTGGCGCTGAACTCCTCGCGGCGGGTGATCTCGACGGTGGGCATGGTGGGTGCTCGGCGGGACGGAGGGGCGGCCCGGGGGGCTTGGAGGGCCCGGCAGGATAGCGGCACCGGGACCGAATCCCGGACAAGGGCCCCGGATCGGGACCCCCGGGTTCGCGCCGGGCGGACAACTCTGACGCAGACGTTAGAATTTCGGAGCTCCGTCCCCTAAGGGAGATAGGCTGAAGGAGGATCCAGACCGTCTCCTCCGGGTCGGCCGAGGACTCCCTTCCACGCCATGGGCATCCGCCGCGTCTGGATCGAAGAGGGTTGCATCTCCTGCAACCTGTGCGAGGACCTGGTCCCCGAGGTCTTCGAGGTCCCCGCCGGGGGGACGTCCCGCACGGTCAAGAAATACGCCAAGCAGCTGAAGCAGGGCCCCGAGATGGAAGAGCGGGTCCGGGAAGCCGCGGAGTCCTGCCCCGTCGAGGTGATCCAGGTCGAGGACGAGTGAGGCGCCGGGGTCCCCCCGCGGACCCCTGGTCGGTGTTTTTTTCCTTGGCGGGTCCCGGCCCGTGTCCCGTCTGGAAGGGGGCGGGCCCTGTGTGGAAAAGGGCGCGGGGCGGTTCCCCGGATTCGGGTGAATCCGGCGCGTCGCAGTTCCGTACAGAAAGGTGTTCGCCCGGTGGGAGAACCGTCGGGGCGGTCACGCACCGGCCCCGCGATCGAACCTCCTGGTGACCCGACCAGTACCCCCCAAAGCAGCAGCCCTTTGTGGCTTCGGTTCCGCGCGGGAATCCGGCTCATGGGGACAGGCAGGACCCTTCCATGAAGAAGATCACGTATGACCAACGGCGCGCCTCGCGGCTCTTGCCCCTGCTCGGGGCGATCGGCCGAGAGATCGAGGAACGCGCAGAGGCGCTGGAACAACTGGAAAGAGAGATCGAGACCCTCTCGGACACGCCCTACTCCCAGGCCCTCGACTCCCTCTCGAACGTGCTCCATTCCAAGATCGCCGAGGCAGCGGCGCATCGACGCGGGCTCCGGCACGCGAAGCTGGAACTGGAGCGACTCGGCTGCTCGGTCGTCGGGACCGAACCGCTGACTTTCCGAATCCCCGGACGAGTGGGCGAAGCCAAACACAGCTTCGTATGGCAGACCGGGGACCCGGTTCTCAAGTAGGACCGGTGCCTGGCAAGCCACAGCGCGAATGAGGCGACGCTCGCGCGACGGCGACCACGCCAGGCAACAAGGGGCTCCCGCCGTGGTGGCTGGCGGGGGCCCCGCCTTTTTTTGGGGCCCACCCCGCCCGGGACCCGGGCGAGCGGGACCGGCCGGGGGGCGGTTGCTGCGGTCCACCGACCCGGGGAGCCGGGAAGGCGTACAATCGGACCGGTTTCCTCTCCGCCCTCCCGCCCCCGGCTCCTTCCCGGCGCGCCTTGCAGCACGACTCCCGTCCGCAGCAGAACTCGAACCTGATCGTCGCCTTCCTGTGCGGTGGCGCGTTGGGTGCCGCCCTGGCCTTGGTCGCGGTCCGGCTCAGCGGAGATCGCGACCTCGAGCTGGTGCGGGTCGTGCGCGACCTGGCGAACGAGTCCTTCGTCGAAGAGGTCGATCAGGGCGAGCTGGTGGACGACGCCCTCGCCGGCCTGGTCGGGGGTCTCGACCGCTACTCGCGCTATTACCGGCCGGAGGAGATCGCGGCCCTCGACCGGACCACGCGCGGCGAGTTCCGCGGCATCGGCGTCGTGTTCCGCGCACCGACCACCGACGGACAGGTGCTGTTCCCCTCCCCGGGCGGTCCGGCGGACCGGGCCGGCGTCCGGGTGGGCGATCGCTTCCTGAGCGTGAACGGAGAATCGGTGGAGGGCCTCCCCCCCGGGGGCCTGCAAAGCCACCTCCGCAGCAGCGACGCCGAGCCCCTCCGGGTCGAGGTCGAAGACCTGGCCGGGGAGCGCCGCAGCCTGTCGATTCGACCCGAGCCCGTGCTGGACCCCAGCATCCGGCTGGCGCGCATGGTGGACCCCGACAACGGACTGGCCCACGTGGCCCTGATCTCCTTCTCGAGTCACTCCCTGGAGGAATTCGACGAGGTCATGGCGCGACTCGAGCCCCAGGGGCTGCGGGGTCTGGTCCTGGACCTGCGCGGCAACGGCGGTGGATCGGTCGATGCCGCGGTGGGCCTCGCCAATCGTTTCGTGGCCGAGGGGCGCCTCGTCGCGACGCGCACCCGTTCGGACACCCAGGTGGTCAGCGCCAAGCCCCAGGAGGCCCATCACCTGGGCCTGCCCCTGGTGCTCTTGGTGGACCACGACTCGGCCAGCGCGAGCGAGATCCTGGCCGGAGCCCTGCAGGACCACGGCGCCGCCACCCTGGTCGGCGAGCCCACCTACGGCAAGGGCACGGTGCAGACCCTGACGCGCTTCTCGGAGGACCGGGCCATCGTGAAGATCACGACGGCCCACTACCTGACCCCCGCCTGGCGCCGGATCGAGCGCGACGAGGACGACCCCCAACGCACCGGGATCGCACCGGACGTTTACCTGCCCCTCGAGGAGGGGGAGCGGCAGCAGCTCCAGGCCTACCTGCGGACCTACCACCCGCCCGAGGCCCTGCTCCCGACCATCGAGGAGTGGCAGCAGGAGAGCGGCCAAGACCTCCTGCCGGAATCCCCCCCGGACGAGCAGCTCGAGGTCGCCCTGGCGCTCCTGCGCGGCGAGGCCCCCGAGGAGTCCCAGGTCACCGCCCTGCAGCGTTGAGGGGCCACGCGGGATGAGCACCAGCGGCACGCGACCGGGAACGGGCGCCCGGCCCGGGGAACCGGCCCTGGTCCTGGGGATCGAGTCCTCCTGCGACGAGACCGCGGCGGCGGTCGTCCGCGGCGGGCGCGAGGTGCTGTCCTCGGTGGTCCACAGCCAGGCCTCCGAGCACGCCGCCTTCGGAGGGGTGGTCCCCGAGATCGCGGGCCGCTCCCACCTGCGCAGCATCCTGCCGGTGGTGCAACGGGCCCTCGATGAGGCCGGGGTGGGGCTCGACCAGCTCACGGGGGTCGCGGTCACCCGGCGCCCGGGGCTGATCGGCTCCCTGTTGGTGGGGCTCTGCGCGGGCAAGGCCCTGGCCTTCGGCCGCGACCTGCCCCTGGTCGGCGTGCACCACATCGAGGCCCACGCCTGGGCCGCCACGATGGAGCGGGACGCGGACCAGGAGGTGGAGCTGCCCGCCCTGGCCCTGATCGTCTCGGGCGGACACACGGCCCTGTACCGCATGGACGGCCCGGCCCGCATGGAGCGGCTCGCGACGACCCTGGACGATGCCGCCGGGGAGGCCTTCGACAAGGTGGCCAGCATGCTGGGCCTGGAGTACCCCGGCGGCCCGTCGATCTCGCGCCTGGCCGTCGAGGGGGATCCCCAGGCCTTCCGCTTCCCCCGCTACCGGCCCAAGGACGGCACCCCCGGCTTCTCCTTCAGCGGCCTGAAGACCGCGGTGCTGTACCACCTCCGGGGCCAGAACGCCCTGAACCCGACCCCGGCCCCCGAGGACATCGAGCGCCCCGCCGACGTGGCGGCCTCCTTCCAGGAGGCGGTCGTCGAGGCCCTGGTGGAGCAGACCCTGTTGGCAGCCGAGCGCTTCGGGCTGGGGACCCTGCTGGTGGCCGGCGGGGTGGCCTGCAACGCCCGCCTGCGGGAGCGGATGGACCAGGAGGCCGGGGCCCGCGGGCTCCGGGCGGTGTTCCCGTCGCCGGCCTACTGCACGGACAACGCGGTGATGATCGCCGGCCTGGGAACCGAGCTCCTGGCCGCGGGGGTCCGGGACGGCTGGGAGCTGGACGCCCTGGCGCGCTGACCGGCCGGGGAGCACGACCGCCCGACGCGGGAGGCTTGCTATGATCCGCCGCGCCGGGGTCACCCCTGCCGCGGCGGCACCCTTGGATCAGCATCGAGTGCGAGAACTCTTGGAGACCGTGCGCGCCGGGAGCACGCCGGTGGACGAGGCCGTAGCCGCCCTCGCGGCCCTGCCCGTGGTGGACCTGGGCCACACGCGCCTCGACACCCAACGGGCCCTGCGCTGCGGGTTCGGCGAGGTGGTGTTCGGCGCCGGCAAGCGGCCGGACGAGCTGGTGGAGATCGCGCGCCAGCACCTCGCCACCCATGCCCGGCTGCTGGTCACGCGGGTGGACCCGGCCGGAGCGGCCGCCCTGTCCGCCGAGCTGCCCGCGACGCACCACGAGCGGGCCCGGGCCGTCACGGTCGGGTTGCCCGACCCGGACGCGGGCCGCGGGAAGGTGCTGGTGGTCTCGGCCGGAACCTCGGACGGCGGCGTCGCGGAGGAGGCCGAGCTCACCGCGCGGATGCTCGGGGCACGCACCGAGCGCCTGAACGACGTCGGCGTCGCCGGGATCCACCGCCTGCTGGCCGAGGAAGAGCGCCTGACCGCCGCCCGGGTGCTCGTGGTCGTCGCCGGTATGGAAGGCGCCCTGCCCAGCGTCGTCGGGGGCCTCGTTTCCGCCCCGGTGATCGCGGTCCCCACATCGGTCGGCTACGGTGCCAGCTTCGGCGGCATCGCCGCCCTGCTCGGAATGCTCAACTCCTGCGCCGCCGGGGTTACGGTGGTCAACATCGACAACGGCTTCGGCGCCGGCTTTGCGGCCGCGCGCATCAACGCCCTCGCAGAGGAACCGGTTCAGTGACTGAGAAGAAGCGCGCCTCCATCGCCGTGGAGAACGGCCTCGTCCTCCACGGCCAAGCCTGTGGAGCCGAAGGGGAGTCCTCCGGAGACCTGGTGTTCCACACGGGGATGAGTGGCTACCACGAGATCCTGACCGATCCGTCCTACGCCGGGCAGGTCGTCGTGATGACCTACCCCCTGATCGGCAACTACGGCGTGGCCGAGGAGGACGCCGAGAGCCGCGCCGCCTGGCCGGAGGCGTTCGTGGTCAAGGAGATGTCGACCATCGCCTCCAACTTCCGCGCCGACAAGGACCTGCCGACCTGGCTGCGGGACAACAACGTGGTCGCGATCGAGGGCGTCGACACCCGCCGCTTGACCAAGCTGGTGCGCGAGGCCGGCTCGTTGCGCTGTGTGGTGTCGACCGAGGATCACGACGAGACCTCCCTCGTCGCCAAGGCCCGCAATGCGCGCTCGACCGACGGTTGCGACCTCGCCACCCAGGTCTCCTGCACGGAGCCCTATGCCTGGAACGAAGGCTATCACCCCTCCTATCCGGCCCTCTCGGAGGTGACCTCCGGCAAGCCCGCGCGGCTCGTGGCCTATGACTTCGGCATCAAGCGCAACATCCTGCGTAGCCTGGTCCACGCCGGCTTCGAGGTCACCGTGGTCCCGGCCAACACCCCGGCCAGCGAGGCCCTGGCCCTGGACCCGGCGGGGATCTTCCTGTCCAACGGACCCGGCGATCCCGCCGCGGTCGAGGGGGGCATCGCCGCGGTCGCGGACCTGGTGGGCAAACGCCCGATCTTCGGCATCTGCCTGGGCCACCAGATCCTGTCCATCGTGTTGGGGGCCAAGACCCACAAGATGCCCTTCGGGCACCACGGCGCGAACCACCCGGTGCGCGACCTCGTGACCCGCAAGGTCGAGATCACCTCCCAGAACCACTCCTTCGCGGTGGACGAGTCCAGCCTGCCGGAAACCCTGGAGCTGACGCACCAAAACCTCAACGACGGCACCGTCGAGGGCATGCGACACCGCGAGCTGCCGGTCTTCAGCATCCAGTACCACCCCGAGGCGGCCCCCGGCCCCTTGGACTCGGCCCACCTGTTCCAACGCTTCCGCCAGACCCTCGAAGCGGGTCGCGTGACGCAGATCTGAGCGCGCGCACGACGCGCGCGGATCACAGGAGGGAGCTCGGCTCGACGTCGATCGAGACGTGGGGCCGTGAGAGCTCCGCGGCCCGGGCCACCAGGACCTCGCGGGCCGCGGCAAAGGCCTCGCAGGACAGGGGTGCCTTCACCAGGATGTGGTGGCGGTGGCGGCCGCGCTGCAATGCGATCGGGCAGGGCGCGGGCCCGAGGGCCTGGACGCCGCGGTGGCCGAACTCTTCGGTCAGGGTCTGGGCCAAGTCGGCCCCGGCGGCGCTGACGCGTTGCTCGGACTCGTCCTCCAGGAGGACCCGGAGCAGGCGGCCGTGGGGCGGATAGCCGAGCTCGCTGCGTTCGGCGTCTTCCTCGCGGGCGAAGGCCTCGAAGTCGGCGTTGGCCGCGTGGCGGATGGCCTTGTTCTCGGGGGCGACGGTCTGCACGACGATGCGACCCGGGAGGGACCCCCGACCCGCGCGCCCGGCGACCTGGGCGATCAACTGGAAGGTGCGCTCGGCCGCGCGGAAGTCCGGGAGGTGCAGGGCCATGTCCGCCGACAGGACCCCCACCAGGGTCACCCGCGGGAAGTCCAGGCCCTTGGCGATCATCTGGGTGCCGACCAGCACGTCCAGGTCCCGCCGACCGAAGGCGGCCAGGGTGCGCTCGTAGTCCTCGCGGCGGCGCATGGTGTCGGAGTCCATGCGTCCGACCGAGGCCTCCGGGAACAGCTTGGCCAGGGCCGCCTCGACGCGTTCGCTGCCGGCCCCCAGGAAGCGCAGCCCGGGGCGCGAACAGGTCGGGCAGGCCTCCGGGGCCCGTTGTTCCTCGCAGCAGCCGTGGCAGACCATGCGCTGGATGCGGCGGTGGTAGGTCAGGGAGACGTCGCATTGGCCGCAACGGACCGTGGTCTTGCACCCCGGGCACCAGAGCACCGGCACGAAACCGCGGCGGTTCAGGAACAGGATCGCCTGCTCGCCGGCCTCGAGGGTCTCGGTGAGCAGGGTGCGGAGCAGCCGCGCGAACAGCGGCGGGCCCTCGCGCCCACCGGATTCCAGGCGCATGTCGACCACGTGCACCGCCGGTGGCTTGCCGCCCCCGACGCGCTCGGGCAGGCGCAGCAGGCGGTAGCGTCCGGCCCGGGCCGCGGTCCAGCTTTCCAGGGCGGGGGTCGCGGAGCCGAGGATGCAGACGGCGCCGGCGCGGCGGGCGCGTTCGACCGCCACCTCGCGGGCGTGGTAGCGGGGGACGCTGCCCTGCTTGAACGAGGGCTCGTGCTCCTCGTCGACCACGATCACGCCCAGGCGCTCCAACGGCGCGAAGATCGCCGAACGGGCGCCGACGACGACCTGGGCCTCACCGCGCTTCAGGCGGCGCCACATCGACAGGCGCTGGGCGTCGGTCATGCGGCTGTGCAGCACCGCCACGGATCCGAAGCGCGCCCGGAACCAGCCCACGGTCTGGGGGGTCAACGCGATCTCCGGCACCAGCACGATGGCCGTGCGCCCCAGGGCGAGGGCCCGTTCGATCGTGCGCAGGTACACCTCGGTCTTGCCGCTGCCGGTCACCCCCTGGAGCAGCACCGTCTTGCCCCGACCGGGGCCGGGGGCCTCCTCGAGGTGTCCGGACAGGGAGCGCACGGCGAGCTCCTGGGCCGGGGACAGGGTCTCGGGACGGGGCCGCTCGACCTCCTCCTCCGCCGCCTCGGCGAAGGCGTCGACCTCCACTTCCACGGTCTCGATGCGCACGAGGCCGTGCCGGGCCAGGGCCTCGAGGGGCGAGCGCGACAGGTTGAGTTGGCGCAGGAGATCGCGCACCTCGATCGTGCCCCCGGGGTCGGCCGTGCCCTTCAGCTCGAGCAGGGTCCGCAGGGCCCGGTGCTGCTGGGGGGCGCGGGACTCCAGGCCGTCGAGCTCCGGCTTGCCGACCCCGGGGGCGGCCCGCACGACCTGCAGCTTGCGCGTGCCCCCCTCGCGCTTCAGCGGGGCCGGTAGCACCGCCGCCAGGGCCTCGCCCCAGGAACAGGCGTATTCCTCGGCGATCCAGCGGGTCAGGTCCAGGAGCTCGGCCCCGACGACCGGTTCCTCGTCGAGCACGTCGAGGATCGCCCGCACCTTCGCGGCCGGCAGGTCGGTCCGGTCCGCGGTGCCCACGACCACGCCCACCGCCCGGGTCCCCCCCCGGCCGGCGGCGCCCCGGCCCCCTGCAGCCCGGCCCCCTGCGGCCCGGGAACGCCCAAAGGGGACCGCCACCCGCGAGCCCGGCGCGACCGTGGCCCGCAGGGGCTCGGGGACCGCGTAGGTGAATTCGCGGCGCACGGGCAGGTCCAGGGCGACGTGCACGTACATCCCCGGCGGCGCGGCGGGGTCCGGGGACGGCTGATCCCCGAGGTCGAAGAGCGTGGGCTCTTCGCGCGACGCGCTGCGGTTCATGGTGATCGATCCGGTAGGAGACGGCTGGACGGGCCCGGCCGTGTGCATCGGCCCCGGGGCCAGCCCGTTAGGAGCGGGCCCTCAGGGACAGGCCCTCAGGGACAGGCACACGGCGTCCCGTGGCAACGCGGGCAGCCCTGGCCGTACTTGTTTTCGACCGCTTCCCGCAGCTCGATCCCCGCCATCGAGGCGAGGGTGGAGAGCCACGCGAACACGTCGGCGAATTCCCCTTCGAGCTCCTCGGTCTGACCCCGGCGCAGGGCACGGGTCAGTTCCCCGACCTCCTCGCAGAACCACATGTGGGTCCCCTGGAGCCCCCGGGCCGAGTCCCGTTCGAAGTAGATCGCTTCGATCTTGCGTTGGAATTCCTCGATCCTCATGACGCTTCGATCCGGGCGACGGTGACAAGGGAAATGTCGAAAGGCACGCCGTCCTCGCCGGCGTAGGTCAGGAGATCGCGCTTCAGGGACTTCAGGAACACCGGCGTCGCCGCGGGGGCGTGGCGGAGGACGCGCTGGAAGAAGCCCTTCTCCCCCAGCTCGTCGCCGTCCGGCTCGGTCACCCGCAGGGGGGCGCTGTTGGCGAGCACCAGGCGATCCCCCGGCAGGAGGGGCACGTGCTGCACTTCGAGGCGCCGGCCGAACACCGGCCCCTTGTCGAACCCCAGGGCGATGCCCTCGGGGTGCACGACGCGCAGCTTCTCGTCCTCGGCCGTGTAGCGCATCAGGGGCACCTTGTGGCCCGCGCAGACGACCGAGGCGACCCCCTCGCGCGCGTCGATCAGCGCGTAGAGGGCGGTCACGTACATCCCCCGCCGCACGTCGTCCCCGAGCCATTGGTTCACCCGCCGGAAGGCCTCCAGGGGGTCCTCGCTGCGGGCCAGCTCCGTGCGCAGGTAGGAGCGCGCGGTGGCCCCCACCAGGGCCGCCGGCACGCCCTGGCCGGAGACGTCGCAGACCAGCAGCCCGACGCGGCCGTCGGGCAACTCCACGAAGTCGTGGAAGTCCCCGCCGATCCCCCCGGCGGCCCCGAGGTGTGCACCGCCGATGTCGTAGCCCTCCACCAGGGGGGTGGCCAGGGGCAACAGGGCCTCGCGCACGCCGCCGGCGACCTCCATCTCGCGTTCGCGCACCGAGAGCTCCAGCTCGGCCTCCTGGGCCGTCTCCAGGTCGCGGGTCATGCGGTCGATCGAGCGGGCCAAGAGCTCCACCTCGCCGCCGCCCGACGCGGCCGTGCGGTGCCGCAGGTTGCCCGCGGCGATCAGGCGCACGTCCTTGACCAGCCGATGGATCGGCTTGGTGACGGATTTGGCGACCCAAAAGGCGATCCCCGCGCCGACCAGCAGCACGACCACCAGGATCCCGACGATCAGCCCGCGCATCCGCGGTCCGAGCTTGGCGCCTTCGGGCACGAAGAAGCGCGTCTGGGCGCCGCCCTCTTCGATGATCGAGTACACGGTGCCCTCGTTCTCCTCCAGGTGCCCGTAGCGGATCGCGGTCCGCTCGACCCCCCCGCCGAGGGCATCCCCGGTGGCCGCGCTCTTGTAGATCGGTCCCTCGTGGGTGAGGCGCACCCCGGCCGCGACCGTGTCCTCCACCAGGCGGTCCGCCAGATTGGTGGACCCCACGTACAGGAGGGCCGCCGCGGCCCCCATCACGACCGACAGGGCCACCGTCATCGACAGGACGAAGCGCGGCCCCAACCCGAGGCCGCGCACGCGCAGCTCCCCTTCCCTACGTTGGCGTACCATGTATCGCGGCGCGACCCCCCCCGGGGCTCAAAGAGCGTGAAGACGTGGCGCTCGGTCTTGGCGCAAACCGGTGCGGGGTTGCGCCAGGAAAGTGTGCAAGAGCTGTCGCTTCATGCCGGCACCGCCCTCAACGGTCCCAGGGCAGGTCGGGGAAGAGCAGGCGGCCCAGGGCCAGCACGACGAGCCCGTAGACCCCCGCGGCGACGTCGTCGAGGATGATCCCGTCCCCGCCGGGCACCTTCTCGAGCCGCCGCGCGGGCGGAGGCTTCACGATGTCGAACAGGCGGAACACGAAGAAGCCGACCACCAGGGTCAGGAGGCTGGGCCCGGTGACCCACAGGACCGTGACCAGGTAGCCGATGACCTCGTCGATCACGAAGAAGCCCGGGTCCTTGCCCCCGGCGCGGCGTTCGGACCAGCCCCCGAGGGTGCGGCCGATCGCGTAGAGCACCACGGACACCGCCAGGGTCCACAGCAGGAACGAGTCGCTGCCGGCGAGGATCCAGGCGATCGCGACTCCGCCGAGGGTCCCGAAGGTTCCGGGTGCGACGGGCGCGAGGCCGAGGCCTCCGCAGGACACGAACAACAGCTTCAGGCGGTCCAAGGAGGTCCTTCTCGCAGGTGCGTGGTCACGTGCCACCTCGCGCGTCGGCCAGGAGGTCGCGGGTCTTCAGGACGTAGGTGATCCCCGAGCCGACCGAGGTCAGGAGCGTCGCCCAGACGAACACGTGCCCCACCACCTTCAGCACGTCGGCGAGGACCTCCGGCCAGGGGAACGCGTAGAGGCCCAGGACGACCCCGATGGCGATGCACTGCATCACCATCTTGAGCTTGCCGAAGCGATCGGCGCCGAACTCCATGCCCAGGCTCTCCACGTAGCCGCGGATGCCGGTCACGAGGAACTCGCGGGCCAGGACGATCACGACGATCCAAGCCGGGAACCAACCCCGCGACCAGTCCATCACCGCCAGGAAGATCATCGTGCCCAGCACGAGGACCTTGTCGACGAAGGGGTCGGCGATGCGCCCGAAGGCCGTGACGATGTTGCCCTTGCGCGCCAGGTAGCCGTCCAGAACGTCCGTGACCGCGATGACGATGAACAGCCAGAACGCGAGGGAGACGAACCCCATGCGGTCGGGCACGACCACGCCGTTCAGGGCGAACAGCAGGAACAACAGCAGCGAACCGACGAAGCGCAGCATCGTGATGCGGTTCGGCCAGTGGGCGAAGACGCCCTCCCGCACCTCGCCGGCGCCCCGGACCGGCTGCGCGGCAGCACCGGGCGACGCGGCACCGGACGGGTCCGCGCCAGCGGGTTGCTCGCTGCGGGCCCTGTCCGGGGCGCTCTCGGGGGCAGGGGGCTCCTGGTCGGTCATCGGGGGTCGGCGCTCGGCCTGGCGACCAGGTTACCTTCCTCGTCCGCCCGGTCGACGACCACCTCCAGGCGATCGCCGACGGCCGGCAACCCGCCGGTCCCGAAACCCTCCACCGCGACCACCGGATCGACCTCGGGCGCGTCCATCGGGCCCCGGGCCACCACCCAGCCCCCGCGGACCTCGTCGACGAGGACCTCGAGGCTCTGGCCCACCAGGGTGGCCTGGGAGGCCGCGAGGACCCGGTCGCGGACCGCCAACACCCGGGCCAGCCGGGTCCGGGCGACCTCCTCGGGGACGTCGGAGCGCAGGCCCTCGGCCGGGGTGCCCTGTTCGTGGGAGTACGGGAAGGCGCCCATGCGGCCCAGGCCGTAGGCCTCGACGAAGGCGACCAATTCCTCCACATCTTCCTCGGTCTCCCCGGGGAAGCCCACCAGCAGGGTGGTCCGCAGGGTGATGTCCGGCACCTCCTCCCGGAGCCGGTCCAGGAGACGCCGCACCTGGTCGCCGCTGCCGGCCCGTCGCATCGCGCGCAGCACCGGCGTCGCCACGTGCTGGACCGGGATGTCCAGGTAGGGCAGGACGCGCGGGTGATCCCGCAGGAGCTCGGTCAGGCGCCACGGGAAGTTGTTGGGGTACGCGTACATCACCCGCAGGCGGTGATCCCCGTCGAGCTCGGCCAGGGCCTCGACCAGGTCCGGCAGTTCGCTGCCCAGGTCCCGGCCCCAGGCGGTGGAGTCTTCGGCGACGAGGACCAGCTCGCGGACCCCGGCGTCGATCAGTTCGCGCGCCTCGGCGGCCAGGACCGGGATCGGCTTGGAGCGGTGGGGCCCGCGGATCGACGGGATGGCGCAGAACGAGCAGGTGTGATCGCACCCGTGGGAGATGCGCAGGTACGCGTAGGAGCCCGGGGTCGCGAGCAGCCGGGACCCGTCCCGCTCCGGCTCGCGCAAGCCGCCGGCCGCGAGGTAGCGGGGCACCGCGCGGCCGGCGTCCAGGGCCGCGACCCGGCGGGCCAGCTCGCTGTAGTCGGAGATCTCCGCGAACAGATCGACGTCGGGGAAGCGGCCCTCGAGGCTGTGGGTGTAGCGCTGGACCAGGCAGCCGGCCACGACCACCGCCCGCAACTCGCCCCGGCGCTTGCGCTCGACCAGGTCCTGGATCGCGTTCTCGGACTCCTCCCGGGCGGGGCCGATGAACGAGCAGGTGTTCAGGACCGCGATGTCGGCTTCTTCGACCGCCCCGGACACCATCAGGCCGGCCTCGGCCAGGCGCGCGAGGATCAGCTCCGAGTCGATCAGGTTTCGCGCACAGCCCAGGTGCACCAGGGCCACCGCCCCCGGGGGTGTCGAATCCGCCCCGGCGGACCGCTGGGGAGCGCGGCGCCGGGAGGCGGCGTGTTTCGGGCGGCGATTGGCGGAACGAGAGGCCATGGGAGGCAGGCCCGGGGACATCTGCCGCTCGAGAGCGGGGGGCCGGACCGCCGCGTCACGCCTTGGTGGCGCCGCGGGCGAGTGCCTCCCAGCCTTCCCGGTCGAGCAGGATATCACGCGTCTTGCCCCCGAGATACGGCCCGATGAGGCCGATCTCCTGGAGCTCGTCGAGGATCGCGCAGGCCGCGTCGAAGTCCATCCGGTAGCGCCGCTGGAGCATGGAGACGGCCACCCGGTTCTCCTCGAGGAACATGCACCCCGCCTCGTAGACCTGGGGGGCGAGGACGAGGTCCTCGGGCAGGGGGATCGAGACGGCGTCCTCGGGGACGTCTCCGCCCTCCGCCGGGGGTGCCGGCTCCGCGCTGGCCTCCGGGGCCGAGCGGGGCTGGAGCACGACCTCGGGCTCCTCCTCGGCGCCCGCGGAGGCGGAAGCGTCCGCGCCGGGCGCTGCGTCCTCGGCCTTCGCCCGGGAGCCACCGGCGCCGAACAGGTCGGCCTGCACGACCTGGCCCTTCGGCGAGGAGCCCTTGCCCTTCTTCGCGGCGGCCGGGGCCTCTTCCTCGGGCTCGGGCGCAGCGGCGACGGGCACCTCGAAGTCCTCGGCCTCCTCTTCGGAGTCCAGCTCGTCCTCCTCGTCGGCCTCCGCCGCGTCGCCCTCGTCTTCTTCTTCTTCCTCGTCCTCGGCGTAGATCTCCTCGTCTTCCTCTTCCTCTTCCTCTTCCTCTTCGCCGTCGTCCTCCTCGTCGTCCTCCTCCTCATCCTCGGCGTAGATCTCTTCGTCCTCGTACTCCTCTTCTTCTTCCTCGTCCTCGGCCTCTTCCCCGTCCTCGTCGTCTTCCTCCTCGTCGTCTTCGGCGTAGATCTCCTCGTCTTCTTCCTCGTCTTCTTCCTCGTCTTCTTCCTCGTACTCCTCTTCGTCTTCTTCGTCCTCTTCCTCGCCGTCGTCCTCCACGTCCTCCTCGTCCTCGGCGTAGACCTCTCCGTCCTCCAGTTCCTCTTCTTCTTCCTCCTCGTCCTCGGCCCAGACCCCGTCGTCCTCTTCTTCGGCCTCCTCGACCTCTTCCGGATCCCCTTCGTCCTCGGTGTCCGCCGTGGCTTCGGGCTCCACGTCCCGCTCCTCAGCGACCGGTTCCTCGACGACGGGCTCCTCCGTCACCTCGTCCTGCGCGGCGGGCTCCTCGGTCGGGGCCGCTTCCCAGGCAGCCCGGGGTCCGGCGGCCGGTGCGGGGTTCGTCCCCGGATCCTGTTCTTCGTCGGCGGGGGCCGACTCCCAGCTCGGGCGCCAGGTGTTGCCTTCCCAGGTCGAGCTCGGACCCTCCGCCTCGGCCGCGGGGGCCTCCTCGGACGCTCCGGCCTCGCGCGACTTTCCGCCGCGGGACCAATAGGACGAGTTGCCCTCGGCCGCCGGTTCCCCCGGGGGCGCGGGGTTCGCGGCCTGGGCCACCTTCTCGTCGATCTCCTTCAGGCGCTCGTTCGCCGCCCGCAGCTCCGCGAGCAGGTCGTCGGTGTCGGAGGCCGACGGGTCCGCGTCCTCGGCGGTCGAACCCGGGGTCTCCGGCGCTCCGGCCGCCGCCTCCGGCGCGTCCTCCGGAGGCGTCGGGGTCCCCTGCTCCGGGGCGGGGGGCACGTAGGCCGGGGCCTCCTCGGGAGCGGCCGGGCTGGGCGGCGGAGCAGCGCCTTCGACGTGCAGGGCCTTGGCCCCCTCGGGGATGCCGCCGCGCAGCCGCACGTCGTCCTCGAGGTTCGGTCCGCGCAGGTCCTCGGGGACACTGCTGCTGAGGCTGGCGGAGGCCTTCTCGAGGGCCTTGGCCAGGTCCTCGATGCTGCCGCGGGGGGGCTCGGGAAGGGACGCGACGGGCACGTCGTCCGGTTCCGGAGCCGCGGCGGGGCTCGCCGCCGCATCGGCCTGGGGGCCGGAGACGGGGGCGTGGAAGGGAGCGCGTCGCCGCGCGGGGGGCGCCGGCGCAGGGGCCTTCGCGGGCACCAGGGCCTCCGCCTCGGCCGCGGTCACGCCTTCGGCATCGGGGGTCGCACGGTCGGAGGGGGCGACCCGCAGGTCCTCGGGTTCGGCGGAGGCCGGACGGGGCAACTTCACCGCACCCCGCAGCCCGGCCAGCACCGGGCCCAGGCGCGTCCCCCAGGACAGGGTCGCGCTCGCCCCCATCAGGAAGAAGCCCAGCACGATCGACAGGAACATGCCCACCCAGGGCCAGCTGCTCTGGGTCGCCCCGGCGAGGGCGCCCCCGATCGAGCCCCCCGAAGCCGGGCTCATGCCCCCGACCAACAGGGAGAAGCCCAACACGAGCCCCGCGAGGCCGAGCAGATGCCGGGGCGCGTCGAGCCGTTCACTGCGCAGGAACAGCACGCAGCCCAGGACCGCCATGGCCGCCATCCCCAGGAAGGCCGGGAAGACCCCCAGCAGGCCCTCCAGGCCGGTGAAGAGCTCGAGGATCCGCAGCTTGGGGGTCTCGCTCCCGAAGAACTGCATCAGGACCGAGACGGCGCCGAAGCCGCCGAAGGCACACAGGGCCAGGCCGAGGTAGTCCTGGGCGCGCCCCTTCTTTCCGTCGTTCACGTGGTGCTCACTCATCGTTGGCTGCCTGCCCCATCGGGGCACCGTGCATCTCTTCCCAGTCTTCGAGCGTCAACAGGACCTCACGGGCCTTCGAGCCCTTGTGGTCGCCGACGATGCCCTCGGCCGTCATCAGGTCGATGAGGCGCGAGGCACGCGTGTACCCGATCCCGAGGGCGCGCTGCAGGAGACTCGCCGAGCCGCGCTTGGATTTGAGGATGACCCGGACCGCCTCGTCCCAGAGATCGTCCTGGTCCCCGCCGCCGCCGCGTTGTCCGGGGGGAGCGGTACCCGTGGCCGATTGGACGAGCTCCTGGTTGAAGGTCGGGGCCGACTCCTGGGAGACGAAGTCCACGATCGACTGGATCTCGTGGTCCTCCACGAGGGCGCCCTGCACGCGCCGCAGCTGGGAGGACTGGGGCGGGGTGAAGAGCATGTCGCCCTGCCCGAGCAACTTCTCCGCCCCGACGTGGTCGAGGATCACGCGGCTGTCGATCTTGCTGGCCACCTGGAACGCGATGCGCGTCGGCAGGTTGCCCTTGAGGACGCCGGTGATGACGTCCGTGGAGGGGCGCTGGGTCGCGACGATCACGTGGATCCCGACCGCCCGGGACTTCTGTGCCAGACGCGTGATCGACCCCTCGGCCTCCTTCTTCGAGGTCATCATCAGGTCGGCCATCTCGTCGATGACGATCACGATCGACGGGACGTGTCGCGGCGTCCGCTCCTCGTTGAACTGCTCCCCCAACCGCTCGCGCAGGCCGTCCTCGCCGAGCTTGTTGTAGGTCTTGATGTTCCGGACGCCGGCCTCTTTGAAGAGCTCGTAGCGCCCGTCCATCTTCTCGACCGCCCAGAGCAGCACGCTGGTGGCCTGGCGCATGTCGGTCACGACCGGGAGCATCAGGTGCGGCACCTGGGCGAACATCTGCAGCTCGACCATCTTGGGGTCCACCAGGATCAGCTGGATGTCGTGGGGCGAGCGCGTGAGCAGGAGCGACAGCAGGATCGTCGAGATGCAGACCGACTTGCCCGAGCCGGTCGTGCCCGCGATCAACAGGTGCGGCATGCGCGCGAGGTCCTCGACCACCGGCGCCCCTTCGGCGTCCATGCCCAGGAACAGGGGCAGGGACATGAACTGCTTGTCGTAGGCCTTCTGGGTCACCAGCTCGGAGAGGCGCACGACCCGGCGCTTCTCGTTCGGGACCTCGATCCCGATCGTCGCCCGCCCGGGGATCGGCGCGATGATGCGCACGCTCTTCGCGCGCAACGCGGCCGCGATCTCCTGGGCCAGGGCCGTGACCTTGTTCATCCGGGTGCCCTGGGCGACCTCCAGCTCGAACATCGTCACCGCCGGGCCGACCTGGGCGCCGACGACGCTGGCTTCGACGCGGAACGAGGCGAGGGCGTTCTCGAGGCGCTTGGCCTGCTCCTCGAGCTTGGCCTCATCCTCGCGGGTCGCGGCCGTGGGTGGCTCCAACAGGTCCAGGGAGGGGAACTTCCAGGGACCGGCCGGGGGGGTGGGCGGCTCGAAGACGGTCGTCTTCATCTGGGTCGCGACCGACCGCTTGGCCTTGGCCTTGGCCGCCTCCTTGCGCGCCGGCGGCACGACCTCGACCGGCTCGTCGTCCTCGTCGTCGTCCTCCTCCAGCTCGGCTGCCTCGTCCTCGGCCTCGGGCTCCTCCTCCCATTCGTCCTCCTCGTCTTCCTCGCCGTCGTCCTCTTCGTCCTCGTACTCCCACTCCCAGTCGTCGTCCTCGTCGTCCTCGGCCCAGACCCCCTCCTCTTCGGGCTCCTCTTCCTCTTCCCACTCGTCCTCTTCTTCTTCCCAGTCGGCCTCGTCGTCCAGACCCGCCAACTCGTCCTCGCCGAACAGGTCCGCGGTGGTGTCCTGCTCCTCCGCCTTGCGGCCCGACTTCTTCTTCTTGGACTTGGTCCCCGACCCCTTGGCGGCGTCGCGCTTGCTCTTCGCTTTCTTCGCGCGCTGTGCCGCGCCGGCATTGGTCGGTGCCCCGTCCAGATCGGCCCCCCGCAGGAAGGCCCACAGCCCCCCGAACAGCCGCCCCGCGTACCCGAACAGGGCCGCGACCGCGCTCTCCCCGCGCTCCTCGCGCCGGACCTCGATCCACTCGGCGAGGGCCGAGAGGGCCGGATAGAAGGCCATCTCGGTGGCCAGCATGAACGCGATCAGCGTCGAGAGAACCAGCAGGATCCAGGTCCCCGGGCGCCCGAACTTCTCGATCAGGAGCGGCAAGCCCGAGGCCGTCTCGGCCCCCCCCTCGACGCCCACCAGACGCCCGGCGAGCCAGCCGCCGGGGCCGTAGGGCAGCTCGTTCGAGGGCGGATGGCTGGCGCCGAAGGCCAGCTCGAGCAGCAGCGCGGTGGAGGCCAGGAACGCCAACCCCCCGAACAGGCGCAGGGTCGGCAGGGCCACGGTGTGGCGGGTCACGAGGACGATGCCCCAGGACACCCCCAGGAACACCAACAGGTAGCCGGCCCATCCGAAGGCCGTGTAGACCTGGTGGGCCAGGTAATGCCCGGCCTGCCCGCCCCAGTTGTGGCCCCCCTCCGCGCCCCCGTAGGGATGGTGGAAGGTCGCCAGGGAGATCAGCAGCAACAGGCACAGGCCGATGAGTCCGAGGCCCTTGATCTCCTGCAGCCGCTGGGAGGTGTCTTCCTCGACCTCGGCCCCGAGGGCGAAGACGGACACGAGGCGCCGCAGGCGCGCTCCGAGGGCGCTGAGGAGCCCGGGCTCTTGGCGTCCCCTCGCGTGGGACGTCCGCTTCTTGGCCTTCTTCTTGGGTGCCTTCCGTGCTGCCATCGGCTCGCGGTACCGACGCGCGGCGCCACGTTCTTCGGAGCATAGTCATGGGAGAGGTCCGCTCAAGGATGCGACATCTTCTGGGGCCCCGGGGGGAGTCGGCGCGCGGACGGACCCCCTCCCGATGAATGCTCCCTCACAGGGGACGACCCGGGACCGGGTCCCTGCCACGGGTCCCCGAAGCGCCCCTTCCGGTCGAATGCCGTGCCGGGGACGCGATCAGGGGAGGGACACGAGGGCGCGGGCGACGGCGCCCTTGGTCACGTCCTCCATCCTGCGCACGACCCCCTCCGGCGACAGGATCGTCACCGTCGTCCGATCCGCCCGCAGGGCGCTCGCGTCGTTCAGCACGATGTAATCCGCATTCTTGCGCACCAACTTCCTACGGGCCCGCTCGACCCCCTGCCCGGTCTCGAGCGCGAAGCCGATCACTCTCCGGGTCCCCTTCCGGCGCGCCACGGTCGCCAGGATGTCGGGGTTCTTCGTCAGTTCGATCACGGCCTCGTCCGACCCGTCGTCCTTCTTGCGCCACTTCCCCTTCAGCCGGCGCTTCGGCCGCCAGTCCGCCACGGCGGCGCACATCACCAGGAGGTCGGCGTCCCGGAAGCGCTCCCGCACGGCCGCGAGCATGTCCCGGGCGCTGACCACGTCGACCCGCACCAGTCCCGGGGGCGTTTCCTGGTGCACCGGGCCGGCGATCAGGGTGACCTCGTCCCCGCGGGCCACGGCCGCCCGGGCGATCTCGAAGCCCATCTTCCCGCTCGATTCGTTCGACAGGAAACGGACCGGGTCCACGTGCTCCCGGGTCGGCCCGGCGGTCACCACCACGCGCCGCCCGCTCCGCTTCGCGCCGCGGCGCGCCGCCTTCCGGGGGGCCATCAGGCGAACAACTCCGTCAGGGCGGCCAGGATCTCGGCCGGCTCGGGCAGGCGGCCCTTCCCCTCCACGCCGCAGGCCATGTGGCCCGCCTCGGGCTCCAGCAGGCGCCAGCCGTCGCCGCGCAGGGTCTCGAGATGCCGCAGGGTGGTCGGTGCGGACAGCATGTGGGGGTTCATCGCCGGGCACAGCAGGCGGGGAACGGATTGGGGCAGCGCCAGGGCGACCGTCCCCACCAGGTCTCCCCCCAGGCCGAGGGCGAGCCGCGCGATCAGATCGGCGGGGGCCGGGGCGACCAGCAGGACCTCGGCCCACTGGGACAGGGAGATGTGGTCCATGCCCTCGCGCCGCGTCTCGCCGAACTCGTCCACGAAGGCCGGTTCGCCGGTGAGGGCTTCGAAGAGCTGGGGGGAGATGAGCTCGGCGGCCCGCGGCGTCAGCACCGCGCGCACGCGGTGACCCCCCTGGGACAGTTTGCTGGCCAGGTCGCAGGCCTTGTGGAGCGCGGCGGAGGCACCGCAGGCGAGGAGGATGTCGGGCATGGGAAATCCGCCGAGCGGTCAGGCCGACGGGACGTCGAGGCCGACCAGGGCGCGCACCGCGCCGACGGTCTCCTCCAGGTCTTCGTTGACGATCACGTGATCGTACCGCTCCCGGGCGCGCATCTCGTCCTCGGCCTTCTGGAGTCGGCGCTCGATCACGTCCGGGGCGTCGGTCCCGCGCCCCTCGAGGCGGGCCCGGAGCGCCTCCATCGAGGGCGGCGCGATGAACACGTACAGCCCCGGAATCCCGAGCTCCTTGAGCTGCTTGCCACCCTGCACGTCGATCTCGACCAGGTAGATCCGGCCGGCCGACAGGGCCTCCTCCATCGGGCGCCGCAGGGTCCCGTACAGGTTGCCGTGGACCTCGGCCCACTCGATGAAGTCGCCGTTCTCGATGTGCGCGCGGAAGCGCTCCTTCGTGACGAAGGTGTAGTCGCGGCCATCGACCTCCCCGACGCGCATCGCGCGGGTCGTCGCGGAGATCGAGAACACGACGCGCGGATCCTCCAGGATGCGCTTGCAGATCGTGCTCTTGCCGCAGCCCGAGGGCCCCGAGATCACGAGCATGCGGCCGGTTCCGTCCAGCCTGTCGGCCCTGTCCTGCGCTTCGTCCACGGTTTCCTCCCGAGCCCCTATTCGACGTTCTGGACCTGCTCGCGCAGTCGTTCCGCGTGGGTCTTCGCGTCGACGACCCAGTGGGCCACCGTCGCGTCGTTGCACTTCGATCCGATCGTGTTCACCTCGCGAAAGAGCTCCTGGCACAGGAAGTCCAGCTTGCGTCCGACCGCTTCCTCCCCCGGGGTCCGCGTGCCCTCCAGCAGGGCGTCGAACTGGACGAAGTGGCTCTGGAGCCGCGACAGCTCCTCCGAGACGTCGAGGCGGTCCGCGAGCACGGCGATCTCGCGCGCGAGGTCCTCCCGGGGGACCGAGGCGTCGCCGACGAGCTCGTTCACCCGGCGGATCAGGCCCTCTTCGTGCTCCTTCACGACCGTCGGCATGCGCTCGGCCACCCGCCCGGCGAGTTGCCGCAGGGCGTCCAGGTTCTCGCGCAGGTCGCGCTCGAGGGCGGCTCCCTCCACCTCGCGCATCGCGACCAGGGCCTCGAGGGCGCGGTCGAGCACGGCCAACACCGCTTGCGTCAGCACCCCGTCGTCCTGCCGCTCTGCGGTCGACACGAACACGCCCGGCAAGCCGACCAGGGTGCGCAGGTCGAGGTCCGCGGGCAGGCCCAACTCGCCGGCCAGGGTGCGCAACTCGGCGGCGTAGGTGCGGGCCGTCGCGGGGTCGACCCGCACCGGCGTGGTTCCGGCGGCCCGGTCCACGGAGAGGTGCACCCCGACCGATCCGCGGGCGAGGCGTGCGCGGACGCGCTTTTCGACCTCGCCCTCCAGCGCGGCGAGCTCGTTGCCCAGGCGCGCCTTGACCTGCAAGTGCCGGTGGTTCACGGCGCGCACCGAGACCTCCAGCGCATGCTCACCCGCGGTGCCCGACGCCGCCCCATAGCCGGTCATCGAGCGCAACATCGTGAACCCTCCGTTCCGCTACGCGTTCGGTCGTTGGATCGGGACGACGACAATCGTGCTCGGGCGAACGCGTTGCGCGCGCCCTCCTCAGCCGTCGCTGGGCGGTCCACCGGGGAGGCCGCCGCCGCCCGGGAAGCCACCGGGCAGACCGCCCGGGGCACCCGCGCCCGCGCCCGCGCCGGTCGCTTCCTGGAGGGTCGTCCAGGCGCCGCCGTCGAGAATCGAACTGGACTCTTCGCCGCGGTTGAGCATGTGCAACACCAGGGCCGTGACGACGAAGATGCCGGCCACGTATCCGGTGAAGGTGTTGATGCCCTTCGCGCCGACCCCGATCGTCTGCTGACCGGATTCCCCGAGGGCGGATCCGAGGCCGCCACCTTTCCCTTCCTGCAAGAGCACGACGGTGATCAGGACGATCGCCGCCAGAACGAACACGATGTAGAGGACGGTGATGAGAAGGCTCATGACGAGAACGGGGGAGCCGGCTTCGGGGTGAGCGGCTCGCGGGTCAGCTTGGGGGGAAGAACGGGCCCGGCCGGAGATCAGAAACGCCGAGGATCCCTCTGGAAATCAGGGCCGTCGGATGGCACGGGCGCTGTGCTCGGGCGAGAGAATAGCGTTTCTAGGCCTGCCCGGCGTCCAGGATCGGCAGGAAGGTCTCGGCCTTCAGGGCCGCCCCCCCCACCAGCGCGCCATCGACATCGGGGACCGCCAGCAGCTCGGCCGCGTTCCCCGGCTTCACGCTTCCCCCGTATTGGATCCGGATCGCCCCGGCGATCTCCTCGTCGTAGAGGCCCGAGAGCAGGCCCCGCAGGTACTCGTGGACCTCCCCGGCCTGGGCGGGGGTCGCGGTCAGGCCGGTGCCGATGGCCCAGACGGGCTCGTAGGCGATCGTCACCCGGCCCATCTGGGCTGCGGGGATCCCCTCCAACCCCTCGGTCAGCTGGCGGCGCACGACGGGCTCGGTGTCGCCCCCCTGACGCTCCTCGATCGTCTCGCCGACGCAGAGGATCACGTCCAGGGAGCTGGCCAGGGCCTTTTGCACCTTCGCATGGATCAGGCCGTCCGACTCGCCGTACAGGTGGCGCCGCTCGGAGTGCCCCAGGATCACGAAGTCCGCCCCGACGTCCTCGAGCATCGCGGCGGAGACTTCGCCGGTGAACGCGCCCGCGTCCTCGTCGCACATGTTCTGGGCGCCGACGCGGACCCGGGAACCGGACAGCGCCCGGGCGACCTCGTCCAGGTAGACGAAGGGCGGCGCCACAGCGACATCGTAGGCCTCCGTCCCCTCGGCGTGGTCACGGATGGCCGCGGCGAGGGCCAGGGCCCCGCGACGGTCGAGGTTCATCTTCCAGTTGCCGGCGAGGTAGGGCTTGCGCACA